>JARJEC010139804.1:0-11747 GCA_030264575.1 Tachinus sp. AB-2021 | reverse complement strand
TAGAAGGCAAACGCTACTCACAAATACCACAACATCACATAAATGACGTCATAGAATACATTGAAGAACTACTAGACATATAAACTTACAAACACAGCAAATCATGGCTACATGTCAATATATATATATAATGTTATGCATAAAGAAAAACAAAAAAGGAAAAAAAAATTATTATAACAGGATGGAAGGGAGAAAATACGCCAAAAATGTTTTGTATTTTCTCGAGATTGTTGAAAGCCAGAAAATATACAAGAAAGAAAATGGAGAAGTGATTATACTAACAAAAAATTATAAAAAACAAATGAAAATCAAAATATATTGGCAATGATTTAACAAAAACGGAAAAACAAATTAGATATTTTGTACAACAAAATTGAACAGAAAGAAAGCGCAAAAAGAAGGATACCAAAAAGCACAAGTTGGAGAGGATTGGTGGTTTTGGAGTATGGATGAAAACAAACTAGTAAAAAAGTTATTTGTGTATCAAGCATTGAAGGGGGAAACAGAAAAATAAAAAACCAGATATTGAAACAAAAATTAAAAATGCTAAGATTCCATTCTGGCATGTAGCAGGCATTCTTAACAGGATTAAAGATTTCTTTGAATACTTAAGTAAATTTGAGGTTATTAGATTAATTGAGACCTGGGTAGGAGAAGAAAAATGGGAAAAGACCAAAGATCTGTTACCATCTGGATACATTTAAAAATACCAGCCAGTGGTGAGAGAGAAGAAAAAAGACAGAGCAACAAATTATCACAGGTTTAAGCAAAAAACTGTCACAAGAAGAAAACAAAATAAATGGGATAATGGAAAGAAACTTTTCACTGGAAAATTAAAAATTTAAATTGTTAACTGTCTACAGCAAATCTATGAAACAGACAAATATTCATATAGAAAATAACATAACAGAGTCAGACTTAAACAAATATGTAATTGTGTGGGGAGATTAGTGAAGAGCTGTGGAAAACAAAAGGGGTCAGGCAGGGTTGTCCACTTAACCCTGCGTTATTTGACGTTTATGTAGTAGATATAGAAAGAGTACTTCGAATGGCACAAAGGAGGGGAATAGTGATAGGGAATGAGATGTGCTCTCATATGCTGACGACATGGTGATTGTGGCAAAAACAGCAGAAAAAATGAAAGGAATGATGCAAGGCTTGGAAAAAACAAAAATAATAAAATTTAGGAAAGGAGGGGGGAGACAAAAGAAAGAAGAGTGGAAATGGGAGCAAAGGCAAATTGAGGAGGTTAAAACCTGAAAGTATTTATGTTATGTGTTTATTGCAAATAATGGAAAAAATGAACATATACAAGAATTAGTAAAAAAAAAAAACAAAAAAAATAGTGGGACAAGCATGGGGAATAGGTGAAAGAATGTTTGTGGATATGAGAATGAAAGAGATGAATTTTAATAGTTTGGTGAAAAGTTGTATGATGTATGGTGCGGAAATATGGGGATGGAAGAAGCAGGAAAAACTGGAAGGGATTCAGGCTAAATACTGGAGATGAGTATTAGGGTTAAATAAAGAAAACGAAAGAATATATTGTATTAGAAAAGTTAAATATAAATAAAATGAGAGCCGAAGCAGGAAAAAGAGCAGTGAAATATGAAGAAAGAAAAAGATGTAGGGGTGAATGCAGACAAATGCAATGGGATGCAACGAAAACCCTTGAGCACTTGCTTGAAGAATACACAGAATTGAGAGAGGAAAAAGTAGGTAGACTTGGAATTTTTAAAGGGAGTAAAATAGGATTGGAATGGATGGAAAATGTACAAAAACGAAGAGAAGAACTATGATGTGAAAATAACTAAAACTGTTTTAGTGTTTATTGTATATAATATTATATTCATGATGTAAAATATTGATTCAATGTATTTTAAAGGCAAAATGCAAAAAAATAAAGATATATTATTATTTTATGTATTGTTATTATAGTTCCCTCATTCCATTCTTCCGGTATTATTTTTGTTCTCCATATTTCCATAATTATCTTAAATATTTCTTGGTGTAGTTGATCTCCTCCGTATTTTATCATTTGCATGTTAATATTGTCTGATCTTTAACTACCGTTAGTGTAGGTTCCTCTATTTCGTTATTTATTTCAGCATCATCATCACCTTTATTGTCTTTATCAGTTAGTAGCTCTTATTTACCATTATTCCTACTTTGTTATATAGTTCTGGAGTCATTTTGGTTAGTCTTTTTTGTTTTCTTTTATTTGTTGACAACTTTTTTTGCTATTTTTGCTTTCTCTTTCAATAAGTTCCATATTATTTCTTATCCATTCTTGCTTTGTACTTCTTATAATTTTGTTACATACATATTTCTTCTCGTTACACTCTTCCATATCATTCACATTATTTGTCCTTATCCATCTCTTCCTTGCTTCTGCTTTTTCCATAACATATTTACTATATATCTCATTCCAGTAAAAGTTCCTATGTTGATTTTTAGATCTCCCTACATTTGTTTTTGCTTTATTATTTCTTTCAAGTTGATACATTTTTTATTTAAGTTGTTTACTACGTCTCTGTTATTTGCCGACATTTTACTCTCTATATTTTTTACGAAGTATATCCAATTCTGTTACATTTTAGATTTTCTACATTAGATTTTTGATTGTTATCTCAATTTGCATTTTTTTTTTGGCCATTTGCCTGATCACCGCTTTTACCATAAAATGATCCATGTCAGCATTCGTTCCTCTGTAAGATCTTACATCCTTGATCGTATTCTTATAGGTTTTTTCAAATAAGTCATAAAATTAATATTTATTTTTTTCTTAAGCTAACTCTGTGGTAGTATACACATTCAATATTGTAATACAGAAAGGTTTCGCCCTAATTCTTATATATGCCATTCTACCATTAATTACATCTATCACTTTAATCTCCCTTTAATTTCTTATTTACTATAAAAGCCACTTCATTTTTTCTTTGCTTCTTTTCACCTAAATGCCATATTGTGTACTGTTCTTTATTTATTTGGCCTTGCTCCTTCCATCTCGTCTCTTGTAGTGCAGCTATGTGTATTCCATAATTTGCTAATTCCATAGTTATTTCATCTACTTTCCATTGTTTTCCTTGTTAATAAATTTTTCGTTTTTCGGTTTTTCATGTTCTTGTTTCTTGTTTCTCTATTTCACTCTAAGCGTATTTCATATCATTTATAACAATCTTCTGGCAGCCTACCTTTGCTATATGCGCTTCTTGTTCTATCTTGTTCATCGCTTCAATTCAATCATTTATCTCATTCCTCTTTTTCTTTCATTCTTTACCCTTCATTTCCAATTCTTCTTTAATCCGCTTCAGTACCAAGTTGGTTTTTTTAAATTCTAAATTTATACTATTCGTGTTTTTGTGCTTTTCCATAACCCTCTTTCATACCTTACAACCAACTTGCTTCTATGAAATATTTTTTCTTCTCCGTTGTTTGATTCACTTGTATTGTGGATTTTTATTTTCACTGTTGATGATTTCTGCTATATTACCTCTCCTACTTATTTGTGGAATTTATTGTTGTTGTTATTCAGCACATGTTCAAATAAGTAAGTCAACATAGAATACTTTAATAATTACAACCAACTGATAACAATCTTGCTTGCAATTGCTTTTATTTGAAAGCTCATATTTATGAGCAGATCAAAATCAGCCAATGAGCGTTTATAAGAATATTCGTTTATACACATGATTAATAAGCATATCAAGAGTTGATATAATTTTGTGATTTTGTTATTTTTACATAAAAATATTATTATAACTTAATAAACGGATTATGTGTTAACGGCGGTTTGTATTTTCATTAATTATCAAATCCAAATTAATAATAATTAGTAATAGCCGTTAACACGCTAATAATATTTTTCCATCGATTGCTTACAAAAATCATAATATATGGTTAGTAAATGCATTTGTACTAAAATTACTGTAAAATACTGAGTTTTGTTAATACGTTATATAGTTGGCCGACTAATATAGCAACAATAAAACAACTAAACTCTATTTAAATAAATATTAAACACATACAGATGATTGCAAGGAGATTTGGAAAATAATAAATAAATAAATAAACAATTTAGAAAATATCAATGCAATACAACATAAACTCTAAATAAATATTGAACAGATACAGATGATAGCAAGGAGATGTATAAAATAATAAATAAATAAACTATTTGGAAAATAAAGCAATACGACAAAAACTCTATTTAAATAAATTTTAAGATGATATAATTTTAAGATATTTTTGATTGCAGCAATTACCGCCCAAGATTAATAGAAAACCAAAGATTGACTTGTGGTAGTACATAGGCAGACCAAACAAAAAACTAAAGGACGCATGGTGTACTAAAACTTTTCCATCCATCCACCCATCCATGCTACCATACTTCCTTCCTTCCTTTCATCTATAAATCCATAAATCCATCCATCCATCCATCCATATATACATACATACATAAATGAGCTGTGTTCATCTTTACTGCCTTGACTTAAAATATCCCTTTCTGTACCTGTACTGATTTGTGTATAAAAAAAACAAACCATAATATTGATTAAATTATTTATATAGATAAAAATAAAACTTCACGGTGTCCACATTATTTAAAATTAATATACTATTTTAATAATACAATATATAAAGTCAAAACATAAACGGATTATAAACAGAAACAAACAATATATTACCAAGCATCTACAGGAAAAGTAAGAATACTCTCTTTATACTACCCCTGATTTTATAGCATTCGGGTAATATTTAAATAGTGCTCATGCGGTGTTACGTAATGGTTTAATCCTACGAGATCAGTACACAACCCCTAACACAGCTCATTTATGTTTAGACAAACTATACGTACCTACCCACCTATTTAATTGAAAATCCCGCATCAATCAATTAATGCAAATGTTTACTGTGAGACGCTTAAGAAACTGCATTGTGCAATACAGAGAATAAGTACCGAGGAATGCTCACAAACTGTATTGTTTTGATAAATGACAATGCCTGACCTCACTACGAATGTGACAAGACAACTCCTACATGGCTTTAGCTGGGACCTGTTTGGCCATCCTCTGTACAGCCATCACCTTGCCCCTAGCATCTATCATCTCTTTTTACCGTGAATTTGGCTTTTGATGGTCCACGACGATAATAAGCAGAAAAAACAAGTTACCATAAAAACTTGTGACACTATGATTTTATTATTCCTACAAAATGGTGGAAAATATTTTGAAATATAGTTTATGGTTTGTAGATTGTTTTGCAGTAAATAGTTTTTTTATATCTCTACTTGATTGATTTCTTTTCATTATTAAACGGAACTTACTTTCTGGATATGCCTCATATAATAAATTCAATGGTATACTCAAGATTTTGTTATGCATTTAATTTATTTTTAAATATAAACAATGATTATACATAATATCATTTAGAGGAATTACGCCTTTCAAATTTTTGCTTCAGCAACAATAATTATAGCATTAATTTACATTAAATTATATCAACATTTAAAAAAATTATAATTATTTATTGCAAATTACTTCAAGGCTTTCTTATTTTTTATTTTAATTTAAATTCAACAATAAAATGTATAATATTCATTATTAGGCCACAAATCACCCCGATACACACTGAAACATCGCAAGACACCTCAAAGCACACTGAAACGCCGCAAAACACTCCATCCCCTTCTCCAAGGTCGGGTACAGCTCAGCCGTTTATTTGTGCATGCATACAATAGCGTCACATGCACACAGATGTCACATAAATGTCTTACAACCTGACGTTGACGTCAGAATGATGCTAACATCACAGCGTTTACAATATTACTTATAGAACACCCTGTATAAGACCGAATCAACTCATTTTTGGTATACCATAGTTCTACACCAAGCAGGGTTTGGTCCCCAAATGCCATTACAGAATTCAAAAATTGTATGTTTATTATACCTTTTGTTACATCTATCCTAGGACACACTGTAGTATTACGGTGCGGTTTAAGAAAAGCTCTTTCAATTTTTGTTACTCCTAAGTTCTCAAGCAGTTTTAAATTGAATTAAAAAACATATAGAATCATTGAAATGGTTAGGTGTGCTTGTAGCTTTGTTTCTTTTCCCATTTTAATAATAACATGACGTTTTTAACTTTTATATATATATTTCAGCTAGATATTCCGAGAAAAGCAATCAATATATAAACACCTTGTTTCCATTGGAAATTTCTTATAAAACACGATGGTGATGTCAGTTTTCCCTTTTCAAGCCACACCCTAATCTATATCTAAAATATGTACAAACAAAAAGATGTTATCAAAATTTAAAACTAATTTAGTGAAAAATCAAGAAATTATTGGTTAAGTGCACACTTTCAATAATCCATACTTAAAGAAATTTTTTATCATCGTGAGACGATTGTTTTGAGCATTTGCAGCAGCAGCTGTTGGTGTCGATGGTGATGATGTGCCATTTGTTGTAGGTGGTGGTACACTTACAGCCACTTTTAAATCACTACCGTAATTAAAAATAATTATGAATTGTTTGGACTTTATTTAAATCTAAACTTTATAAATATGCGTGTATGATCTTACCTTCGAACAGGTTGACTATTTGGTAATGGACTGGAAGCAGGTGAACTTGAATTTTTATTTGGTGAATTTGTTGCACTTGTTGTACTAGTTGTTGTACTTTCCATACTATCAGCATTCTCTTCTTTGCTTGAACTTCAATTTAAATTAGTATATTCCTTTGATGTTTATTATAAAGATAAATAAATAGATATTAACTATATTTCTATTTTAAAATGAAACCGCCCTAACTTAAAATGAATGCTTACTGATGAGTATTATTTTTAAAATAGTAACAAAAAAATAACGTTATTAATAGAAAAATTTAGTAAGCTTTGTTGATTACACTGACATTGTAAGTATTACTTTTCTCATGCAAAGCAAGCAATCGATAGAAATAAAAATAAATTTTTAATGTATTTAAAAAATCTTCACCAGAAAATAAAACTAAATCAAATAACTAATAAAAAATATTCAATAAAATTAATTTAAACTAATCTAAAGAAAATTCGGTTCTAAATATTGCTGCCATTACTTCCACATTACAAAATAAATAGTTTTATTGATATACTATATTAATTTATTTGTGGAAAGAACCTACTACTAGTTTAATTATAAAAAGTGTAAATATAAGTATCTAACGTGCATACCTGAGTTGTTGCTGGTGAGGAAGGGGCGGGATGATGTAAGTGGTACGTGAGTGGTGGTAAGTAGGGAAGGAACTGGCCTGGATGCGTGCGCGCAGAGCCTTATATCGCGCGTAGAACCTAAACATGCAAGCAATGTGAGTCAAACGGACTCTCAGGATGTTTCCTTACTTTAGATTGTTTTAAATATAATTTATGCAAAAAAGATAAAAATGAAAAAATAACATGCCAATCAGGAATATATTTTTTTAAATTAATAATATAATTTTCATATTATAGCACTCCCAGCAAATTAAAATGGTTTCATTAAAATATTATGACACATTTTGTATTTTTTTTTTCAAATTAATGCACACCCCAAGAAATACATGCTATATTCAGCATAACCAACCTACATAAATTAAACATCATGTTCTGCAAAAAATAATCTAAAGTATCAAAACAACCTGAGAAAAGTTAAATAAAAAAATATAGTCACACTAAATTTCAATTAATTAATAATAATTAATAAGAAATTTAGTAGATCATTGACTCCCTTGCAACATGAAAGCATAAGCAACAAAGCTTTTATGGGAAATAAATTAAAAACACCAAATTAATAAATGTTAATCACTCAATGATTTTCAAAATATAATCTTGTTAATAAAAGCTTTGCAAATCATTTTGCTAAGGAGTTATTTGTTCTTTTTTATAATAAATTAAACAAGCTTGCAGTGAATACTTACTCTGGGTCATTTTGGAAGCTATTTGTTCTTCTTAAAACAACTTCATTCTCGTTATCTTTACTCTCTATAAATAGAAAACAAAATGTAATGTATTGTAATCATTCTTAAATAAAAAAACTTACTAAAACTATAACTACTTTTAATTTCAGATTTGGAGTCTGCTTTCGATTGTCTTCCTGGGACAGGTCGTCTCCAAGAAGGTTTATTGTCTTCTGTATTGCTGTCATCATTGTTAATTTGTTTTGGTGGAGAGGAGGGTGGCCCCTTAACCACTTCCTCATCCTTTGTACTAATGTGTACCGTATCCATATTCGAATTTACCCTATTCTTCTTTTCTGTAACACAAATTCAAATTAATACTGATTTAAATAAAATTATTTTGCGACATATTATGTTGGCAGAAACAAAACAAGACAGCAAAATAGTAATTATTATCACAGCAATAAATGTGTAAATTAAAACATTAAAAAAACATTGAGCACATTGATTGATGTTTACCATCTGAGATGTCCTTTGAATCTGATTCCGATTCACTACTTTCATCGGAGCTGTCTGAATCAGTCTCACTTTCACTTGAGACATCCATGCCTTTGCAGCAAGAAATTCAATAATACAATTAACTTTATCAACAATCTATAACCCCATTTAACTAATTCTATTTAAAAAAATTATTAAGTAAATGAAAAATATGTAAAATAAAATAAAAATAAATACTATTGTTTATTATGTAAATAATAACAAAAAATAATAAATAAATTAAAATAAGAAAAACAAATTTTATCGTAAGCCCGCTATTAAATAGGAACAAATAAAAAATCAGGTACAATCTATAAGTCATTTAAAATATTCTATTAAGTATTCAAGTCTTACCTATACTATCAGCGTTAATCTTATCTTCCTGTATTTCCAATTCCACTTTTTTGACCTTTGTTGGTGTTTCCCCCTCTTCGGTTTCCAGTTTCTTCTTTGCCAGCCTTTTGTTCACCTCTTCCTTATTCTGTTTCCTTTTTAATTCTTCTAAATATCTAAACATTTCACCATCTGCTACATCAAATGGTGTTTGGCCCTAAGAATTAAAAAAAAAATGATGAACAAGAATAGTGTTCTATTTTATAGTTTCAAGATTTCAATATTGTCCTTTAAGAATATGAATCCCAACATCATACACTACTAGACATTGAAAACACATTAGTATGCTCCATGCAAATGATCGTAAAAATGTCTGATGTAGAAATTGCCGCAAGTGTAGTTGCTGTTTCGGCTACCACTTACTTATCATTATTTGTAACTGAGTAGGCAAACTAAATCTCTGCAAAAAAGATGATGATATCTCACTTGACATTTCCATAATTATACAATATAAATATTAGTGACCGACCGAAAGCTTCGGTTTCAGCCTTTTTGCTTATTTCAGTTTCAGTTTCGGCCAAAACTTTAGCTTGGCCGAAACTATTGTTTACTTAAAAAATACTTCTTAAAAAGACTATTAGAGGCCACAACTTTTAAAACTTGACAATTCATCAAAAATATGGTTTTTATTGTTTTAAAAAATAATATTTTAAGTATATATAATAAATTAAGTTGTCGCCAATTTTTCCCAGTGCAAAGCCGTCAAATATTGATCTGCCATATTGTTTATAAAAGTTTATTTCTTCTGTAACTCTGGCTAACCTATCGGAGCAATATAATACATTGCTTGAATAAATTTTATATTTTATTAATATTGCGTTACAAAGCTACACATGTTTCAGTGTTTTGTTTCATCTGAATGTAAATGGTAATCATAGTGGCAAATAATATTATTTTATTATTATTTTATTTTTAATTAAATATTTATATTACTTTTAATACCTAACTTAACTTTAATATGTTAAAAATATTTCTAGAATATAGTTTTTGTAATTTTTTATATAAATTAATAATTTTAATTTAAATTGGAAAAAAATATGGCTTTTATTTATAAAATGTAAAGATGTTTTATTGTAACAAGATATATAAATTATTATTATTATTGCCATTTTTTATGTAATACCTTCTTGTTTATAAAAAATATCCATGGGAGCATAAAGTGCTTCTAGTGACAACTTATGTTTAAAAAGGTGTTTTTTTTCAATCTTATTCTGTTACTATCCAATTCTAGTTTTTGGGGCATTTTTTTGCATTTAAAATTCATTTAAAACGTGCCTTTTTATTTTCAAACTATATTGTTTGCAGTAAAAACCCAAGTTTTGTAAATTTTATTTTTATTTTATTTGTTTGATCGTATTTTAATAGACAACTAACAATTTATGTTAATAGAAGTTTTAGTGTTACCAGTTACTTTCTAAATAATTTTGTACCTACCTACATTAGATTTTAAAAATAAAGTGATTCCTTATAAAAAATCGATTATAATTATTGAATGTAGTTGAATAGTTGTTACAAAACTAGGAAAAACACTAAATACCCTCCAGTATTTTTGTCAATGTCTATTTAATTAAATATTAACTTAATTACAAAATTTTCGGTTTCGGTTACGTATTTGGCCAAAGGTAGAAGAAAAGCCGAATATTCGGTTACGGTTTCGGTTGAAAATCGAGTTTCGGTCGTACACTAATAAATATGTATACAATTTTATATAATTGTTCATCAAATGTTTTTTATAGATATATTCTTTATTTTATTAATTTAAATGAATAGTGCTATTTTTTTATTAAATTTATACAAGATAAAACTTGATCAAATTTGAAAGTAAATTGCAATCAATTGCTTATGAAATTAATAATAAACAAAAAAACTTATACTGTAATTTATTTAAATAAGTAAATAATAATTTTAAAAAAGGAACTTCATATGCTAAATATAAAAATCTCTTGTATTTAACTCCTATAAACGAACAACTCCTATAATATAACAAAGTTGTATGCACTGGCAAAAATACATGTATTTCATATACATATACAGGGGTCAACGATTTTTAAATTCCTGCCAAAAAATCTAGGAATTTTACAAAGTTTATGTTTGTCCAGGTGTGTCAAATTTAGAAATGCACACACAAAATAACCAGAGTTTTAGTTGTGTTATGTTATACATATTTAAATAATAAACCAACAAGATAATATTTATTAAATGAAACTTAATGGTTTTTGGCTTTTGTGAGTTTTCCAGTTTCACTCTGTAATGACCAGATTTTTATAACATACTTAATGTTTGATTTTTATAACATACTTAAAATTGACCGGTTTGCTTTATAAGGTTAACTGGCAAAGTTAAAACACGCCTACACGACAGCCCTTCAATCAGGCAACTGTCACAACAAACTTGCGAAATTACAGCGACGGACAAATTTGGATCTATAAAATTGAAAGCATTAAATATAAATTTAGATATTAAAAGGTCAAATTGACCGGCTAAGAACAGTTACGGGTTAACAATAATTTATAAAACACTGTTTCACAAATTTAAATATCACATTAAACCACCAAATGTTTACATAAAAATGTGCATGTGAAAAGACCTAACAAAACTTAACTCTTTTTTAGGAGAAATTTCTAATAATTTAAGCCATATCTACCAGGGGTTCAACATAATAACCTAATGGATGGCGCTATTGTGAACTAATGAAGTGAAGTACTAGACAGTTGTTTAAATAGCATACTTTATTGTATTTACTGACAATACTGAAATCCCTAGCAATTTTGATGTGTAGAGATCTATGCTATCGCTCTGTGCCAAGGTTTATTTGAGAATCATCAGCATCACCTGTGACGTCAGCATTACCGTCAGTGGTCTGAAGTCACATACAAATGTACATATTTATGTGACGTCAGTGTG
>JARJEC010139779.1:0-11746 GCA_030264575.1 Tachinus sp. AB-2021 | reverse complement strand
TTATATAATTCAGACATCTCGCGAAGTAAACTGTTATAAACATTTTGCATGTACTTTTTAAAGAATTTTTAGTTCTATATTCCTTGCCAATAGAACACAAATCCATGAACATTATACAAATAGTTTTAATATTACAAAACATATTTTTGAAAAAGTGAAATTAAAAAAATAAAATACTCATTTTGTTTTTTTAATGATTGATTTTAATTTATATTTTAATTCATACAAAATTTGGAAATTAATTCAAACAAAAGAAGTTTCAAAAAGACTTTGTTACTGTTAAAAAAATTTTGAAAAAAATATTTTTAAAAAGATTAGAAGCTTTTTTTGAACGTTTGACACAAAAAACACACATTAGTTTTATAAAATTTGACAATAAAAGTTTTAGCATATATGTATTATAAGAAAAAAAGTTCTGTTTTTTGGTAAAAAATGTCGAAACAAAAAAGAAAGGGGGGCCGTTGCGGGGTCGCCTGGTAGATGTGAAACATCGAAATTAACTTTTCATGCCAAGCTGCATTTTGGTCACTAATATAATTTGTGTTTTCTGTACGAACTTCGTGCTGTTAATCTTGTGTAATTACCAAGGTGAAGATGGCAACAAATGTCCTAACGCGCCATTAGATGTTCCACATCAAAAATAGAATATTTAAATGTTTTTTGATTTGTTTCTGTTTCAAGAGTTTATGCTCGTATCAAATTTTATAAAAATAGATTTAAATTTAAAGAAAAAATAATTTTTGTTAATTTTGGAGAAAAAAAATAGAGTAGAAAAAACACTTTACTTTTTTTATTCGACCAAAAATAACCAGTCAAGAGAATTCAATCTGTAATATTGTATTTTAAGGAAATAGTAATTTTTTGCTTTTTACTATAAAATAAATCACTAGAAACAAAAATAGAAAATAAGAAAAATCTATATTATTTTGATTTGTAACAAAATTAAAATAAAATGCATTAACGCTTTTGTCTTTGATGAAATTTGATTTGAAATAGTATCAATTCAAATATTCATTCGTTTGCCTAGTTGAAGTAGCTTTTTAAGGAAATATAAATTAAATATTTGGATAAAAATATTAATAATAATAAATAAAATAATATTAAGTGATGAAACCATGGTACAATTTCAGCGTTTCAAATACATTTAATAAATAGTTTATCTGCAATCACCTTATAATTGGATAAAGTGACCTATTGGTCTACATGGACTAGTGGGATAAAGTAACTTTATCCCATTATTATCGCAATAACACATAGCAAGTTATGATAAGGTTTTATTTTTCGAATACAAATATTTTTGAATGTTTGCTCATTCTGATTTCACAAATGTGGTGATTGTAGATAAAACGTTGTATTGCACGCGAGTTTTAAATGCATTTTATCCAATTAAAAAAATTAAAAGCTCTCGCGTTTAAATATTCTTGGGTGGATAAAATGCTATATAAAACACTTATACAATAAATAACTATTATCTACTATAAATTAAAGAGAGTTTCTTATTAGTTCCCAGTTATGGATAAAATTGATACGATGTTTTGTCCATCGGAAATCGAAAATAGAAATATTGGGATGTTTATTTTGACACCGTTGTCATGTTGGCAACTTAAACAAAGACAACAAAATCAGTTGTCAGCAAAGACGTACACATTGAATTAAATAAAAATTTTGAACTGAGAATTTGTTTATTTTTTTGAATCGATGATCGTATTATCGGCAAGTAAAGGTTTTTATCCAATTAAATGATTTACTGCACTCAACTACGGCTTGTGTAATAATATACTATTATTTTTAAATTATAAATCGATGATGTCTATGCATAGACATTATGAACTTTGCCCGAAATTTTAATATCGGAAAGTCACTTTTTATTGCCGCGTTCGCGTCCTTAAATTGCCGTTTAAAATTACTGTCGCTGAAAATGACTATTAAAATCGTTGATAACTTTTGAATATTATATGTCAAAGCGAAAATTTGAAGATGATGTAATTTAATAGCTAACTATCAAGACGGATTACTACGGTTTTATAAAATTGAAACGGCCAAACTTTTTGTTAATTTTATTGTTAATTAATTAAAACTTAGGACAATGTAAACTAGTTTTATCCTAACAAAGAAATGTCAAAACCGTACCCATCTACTGGTGGTACAATCTTGTTGAATAATACCCACTTTTGGTTAACTTAACGTCAATATAAATTATAAAATTTAAAACTTATTTAAATTGCATGTTGCAAGTGTTTTTATTTATTTATTTATTTATTATTATTATTATTATTATTATTATTATTATTATTATTATTATTTCCGAAAAGTAATGTGTACGTCATATCAGCAGAAATATTTACACAATTGCAAATATTTAGCCAACAGCACCACACAATGAATTATGTTTTTTTCCCTTCAAAATGTGAATATTACAGCAATTCACTATGTTTGAAATAAAAGTCAAACGTGCAGATTAAACGAAACATACGTGTATCATTGATATCAATGTCATCCATCACCCGTGTGTTATTCATGGTTTACTCTTTTTTTTTTCACAATCACACACATACAAAAGACTACAATTTGATAAAAGATGATTTATATAGGTGTGAAACAGAAACTGGACCCAACTTACTGGCCTTGCGTGGACCTAACAATTAACACGATTCTTTGTCCCGACCTTTACCAACTCCTAGTCAATCGGGCGTTGTTGCGTTTGTAGATAAATATGTATGTATTACATTGCCATTAAATCACTAAATGTCTACCGGCATTCTGGGAAAACGGAAGGGAAAAATTGTTTAATAAATTCTTGTAAGGATTTATTGTATATTTAAGCGTGTTGTGCAATTTTATAAAAAAAATGTAGCAGCTTGTTACATTAGTCGTATTAAATTTGGATACAAGAATTTGTTCGTATAACACTACGTAATTGGAAATATCACGTATATATTTTTTAATTATTATAATATTTCCATTTATATTTCTATTATTATGGTATATTTGCACCGAGGTGCATTATGAGGTATGTCATTACTGATAGAGATTGTGAGTCATGATATTGTTTATATGATTATTACTTACTTTAATTTATTATCTAATCTAAGTTGAATTTGCTATTTTATGGTTTGTGTATACAATATTCATGTAGCAACAGCAATTTACATGAAACTTATTATTGATAAATCAGATTACAACATGCAGAATGATAAAAGTTCCGGCACAAATTTCCCATTGGTTCTTAAAATAATTGAATTAAATTTTTAAATAATTGTTGCCTTAAATTCTAAACTAAAACAATATAGTAGTATAATAATATAATAATAAATACTAATACAATGAATCATGCAAATTTGCAGTAACTATAATTATATATTAACCTTTAGGGTTAATCTATACTATAAGAAAGCAGTAAAAACAGTCTGAAAATTAATTTGCACAAAGACATACAGAGATTCACGAAAAACGTATAGAAGTGGTGAAATCGCCGCGACAAATTTACCTCTAGAGTTGTTAATATTTGATTTGGTTTAAATCATGATGAAAAACTTGACCAAACATTAAACTCAAATTTAATTGACTCCTTCATCTGTGTACGTCAAATATGTACCGAATTTCGACCCGTTTTACGATACATCCCAAGTTTACGTAGAAAATATTATGTTTTTAAATAAAACTCTTTTAAATGAAATTTGTTATTAATATATTAATGTTAAATCAATAAAAATAAACAATAAATTATTGTAATATAAAAGGATTGAATGATTTATCCATGCGATTTAGCATTAAAAATAAATTTAGTATTAAATATAACTTTAGATATAGACGTGATAAATTTATGCAAAGAATTTAAATATAAATTTAAGGATTTACGCTTGCGCGTGTGAACGGACGTTTGTGTCTGATTTAGCCGCGTTCGTTTATCCTGCACCCAACACATTTTTTTTACACCAAATGCACTTTAGCCGTTTGCAAATGGACAATATTTATTTTAACATAATTTACACCAAAACACGTTTATTTATTATGGTGTAGTGTACACATAGACCGCCGCCACATGTCCATAACACTGCTTCTCACCGAATCGTTCCGAACGTAGCATTTGCCGTTAATAGCTGCTCCCGCTGCTCGCCCAAAGAACGCATTCGTATTTCTACAGAATTTAAGGATTTAGCCACAAAAGTTCAATATTACGAACTTTCAACGCCAAATGTTAAAGCTACGGCCAATGCTAAATTTCCATAAATTATATATGACAGCTATATTTAACTCGCTAATGTTAAATCTAAATTTTAATTTACTAATGCTAAATCGGTTCCATAAATTCGCCATTAGAAAATACAATTGAATAGGATTTTAGAAACAGAATTTAAAATTAATTCTAGTATAGCGATATTTACTGTCGTACAATAAAAAAGGGCATGATGCAAATAATTGTAGATATTAAT
This sequence comes from Tachinus sp. AB-2021, assembly GCA_030264575.1. Taxonomy (NCBI): domain Eukaryota; kingdom Metazoa; phylum Arthropoda; class Insecta; order Coleoptera; family Staphylinidae; genus Tachinus; species Tachinus sp. AB-2021. The sequence continues at coordinate 7,313 of JARJEC010139779.1, read as the reverse complement.
TTTAAAATAATCAAAACTTTGGTCATCAATCATATAGTCAAAATTTTAATTCAAATTATAATAATAAGAATAATGGGAAAAATTTTAACAATTTTAATACTAACAGACAATTTCGGCCAAATAAATCCAAATTGGCAGAGGTAGTTTCAATAATCATATTTATGGGAATTATAGAAAGCCATTTAATAATAATTACAATCAGTTAACAGAAATTTCTCCAATTTGTAAAGTCACAAGAAGTTGGGATTATTAATAAAAATTTAGAATTCAAAGTGAATAATTCGAATATAAGTAAAAGTTTGGATTTTTTCAATAATAATATTAATGATATTGATTATTATTGAAATATTTTTAATGTTAAAAAATATAATTATCGTACATATTTCAATTCAATTCAATACTTTATTAACTTAATTTAATTTTCTTGTTAGTTTGAAATTTAAAAATATATTTGATAATGAATCCATGAAGTTATTTTTAATCAATTTATATATATATTTAAATTTGTGGACTTAGTACTACTTAAATTAATTTTTATGAATAAAACAATACCACATTTTGTAAATAAAAAGACAATTTCAATTGAAATTTGGTGTTTTGTGTAATTGGTCAATTATTTGTTTAGATAATATTTTTGAAATTATACGTGCATTTTTGCAATTTGATAATAACACATTTTTAATTAATACAAAGATTAATTCGGCAAATATAAAGAACTGTGAATTTAGTATTTTATTCAACCATTTAATATACCAAAATATTGGGAACAACATATAGTTAATTTAAACTCAGATAAATTTTACAAATTACAAAATTCAATTACAAAATGAAGAAATAAATCATTTCAATATCATGTCACAAAATATTTGATGTTAAGATTAAAGAGTCTGGTGTTATTGAAATTGCAAGGGATGGTAAAGTTTTTGGTAGGCAAGCTATTTTAATTCCAAGTTCATCCGATGTAAAATCAGAGATAAGATCAAGTTTTGTTCCTCATTTTAATTTAATGGATGGATGTTATGAAATGAATATAACAAAAATAAATACAACCGATTTACATTTAGTTCATAATCTGAAATCTTATACTCAAAATATATTCATATTCATTCAATGTTGAAAGTCAAATTAAACGATGTGATAGAACTTGCTACTCATTTGAAAAAAAAACGAATGTAAATACGAAATTTCATTCTGGTGTATCATAAGTTGCATAACTATTAGCATTAATTGTAATGCTATATGCCTTTTGGTTGTCTAGAGTTTGTATAACATTAAACCAGCATGTCCAAGAAACGCCAAATACGACAAGTGAAAAAGTGGAATTCAAGAAAAATGATACTTTTTAAAAAAGAACAAGAAATTTAGCTGAAGAAGATCTATCAAGTTATAGTGGATATAACTTGCAAAGTAAAGTGCACTAAAGAATTTTGAGTGTTACCATTTCTTAAAGATTTAAGTTGAGCGAGCCTTTCATGTGTTTTTGTTCCTATATCTTTATTTTGAGTCTTGTTGAGGTAAAAAAATGTTTGTTTTATGTATGTTAAACTTTTTTCACGCTAGGGGGGAAGGGTGTAATAGATTTGCATATGATAAATATGAAGCATAATAAATAATAATATTATTATGTAAATCTGCAGTTTGGCACCTGTTATCGGTAGGACCTTTTAACCGAAATTATGGATCGGCCTTATTATGTTTGCCCAGTACAATGAACAGTAATAAGAAATCCAAGATTTCTTTATTCATTCTTGGGCAAATTGTTTAATAATAACAACATGCAACAGATGACAAACAACCCCACCACATTATTCTATTATATTTATAAGTTTAGGTTTGAAGTAAGATTGTAATTAATGGGAATTTTATTGACAACTATCGTGTGAGCTAGAACTTCAGCTCAATGTTAGATTAATATTAAATAATATACATTACACTATTCTATGAATAGTGCTTCAATAAAAAGAATAATGTATGTGTCCTAAAGAAGGAATAGGCCTATATATTCACAATTATTTGTATTAGTTACTTATTTTTGTACTTTCCTTTTAAATAAATTGGTATAGTTTGATTGAATAAGGAAAAAACATTTGATATATTGTGAAATTGTTTTGATAAAAGGAGAATTAATTTCATATAATTTTGACAAGTGGTGACAAATAGGAAATGCATTTGAATATAGTGAAATACTTTAAATAGTGAATATCAATTGAAAAACCCGTTAATATATACAGGGTATTTTTTTCAAAAGTATCCACCCTGGATATAAAATCGGAACAAAAAATCCCGGAACACGCCAATTTCTATTCGAGGGGGACGTCTTTTGACATACAGTTCACATGTTTTTCACTTTTTCCCTCCCCCCCCCCAACCTACTGACCTACTTTTTGATATTTCTTTTGAAAGAGCTTTATGTCAGTAATTTAGCGGTGTCATTTTTTTAAATTGTTTCAATAAGATATCAGAAAAAAATAATTTTTCAATATAATGTGAAATATTTAAAAACCGCGAAGCTTGTAAATTTTTATATTAAAGCGGTTAAAAGACGTTTCGATATACAGTTGTCATGTCTGTCACTTTCCTCCTCCGCTCAAATAAGCACCTTTCAAAATTTTGAAACAGAATGATGTTGTAAGTTGTCAACGTTGTAACACCTCTTTTAAAAGGTCAGTGGTCGGAAGTCACAACAAATGTACATATTTATGTGATGTCAGTGTGCGTGCAATGCTTTGCGAGAGTTTAAAATAAGCAATGTGGAAAATTTTCCTTGGGAACGTCGATCATTTTTATACACTTTTCGTTAAAAAATCGCGTTGTGGGCGGGGCACAGGGAAATATACGTGCACCGGTCGAGGAATTGTTGGTACCATCCACATTTCGACATGTCATAAGCCAATGGGAAAACATTCAAAATACTAATTTTACAAGAAAAACAATATATATATATATATATATAATATAATATAATATATTTTCATTAGTATGATACAATGACAATGACAATTTATTGCTAGAAATTGATTATTATTTTTATTTGACACATTTAAAATAAATAATAATCTGAAAAGTCATTGCCTAATATAACATCACACTAAATTAAAAAAATATATTTTTTCTCTAACCTACCCGTTCTTTTAGTTTGTGACTCACACCAATTGACTATGAAAATCGCCTATAGAATTTATTACTCTAATTTTGCGTTTTTGAGGGTTACGCTCATTGTCTTATGACATATAGATTTATATTAATTATTCTTACATATTATTAACAATTACTTTGATTTTATACATCAAGAATATATATCCTTAAAATACAATACTTACGCTACAATATAAAGACACCACTAAAATAAAAGTTATTTGAATACCACGTGCTTCGTACAATAACTCAACCACTACTGAGTGTCCTGCCACATGTTCATAGAATTCAAATCATGCCCCATTTTTCAAGTCACTATTGAATTCAAATGGACATAGAACACACCTGGTCCAGTGTGGGCAAAACACCGGTGCGCTGATGAACGTACCTGTAGCGTTGTTCCCGGTTTTTATAACCTATATATATATATATATATATATATATACGCATAGCGTGTTTGCTATGCAACCTAGTTTACTGGGCCGGTACAACTAATGCAATAAAAATAGTTTGTTTCTGTTTTATTACATGTTTCTATCTTAAATTGTTTTTCTTGAATGCATGGTGCGTCAAACGTAAAAGATGTATTACTCTGCGGCACGTGCCGTTATATATATAACGGCACGTGTTTGAAGTGTCCGTGTGAATGACTGGTGTGTTATTGAAGTACACTCAAAATTTTTGACGGAAGTAAAATTTTAAATTTTTCTCAAAACATATATATATANGTGAATGACTGGTGTGTTATTGAAGTACACTCAAAATTTTTGACGGAAGTAAAGTTTTAAATTTTTCTCAAAACATCAAACATTAGCATTAAATGCATTCAATAATTTCAAGTAAATGTTACAAATTCTAATGTTTTGTTTTTTTTTTGTATAAATTTTTCATTTGTGTAGGTTCTCTGTTGTAACCACACAATTAATGTGGTCTTGGACTTGTTGCTATCTATGGGGAGAAGGTCCATGCAGCTCTTGGGTCGGTAATACTTCCCAGCTTGTTTCCCTGCTTCCCTTTGATGAGATCCTGGGTGTCCTGGGTAAAAATATTATTTTCTGTTTCATCCTTCCTGAAAATAATTTAACCGTTATATTCACGACAGGTGAATTACCAATTATTGCCTAAAGGTGCCGATGAGATCCTTAATTCAAGGGTAGACGTGGGCCTGAGAGACGTTGACTCGATTGCGGAGTGTTCAGTTTGTCACACGAAACCGAGTATTGGAAGACTCGTATCGATACTTTTGATTAATAATATAGGCAACATGACAAACAATAACGAGCGTAATGGATTTGGGGCAAATAGCGGTCCGACAGATAGTTACAGTAGCGCTACCAAAGTGGACAACTTGACCATCGAAGCAGGCGAACGGGCACAGATACCGGAAAACATTGACGGCTCACCTCAATAGACTGGGGAGCGTGCGTCATAAAAAGAGTCGATCCGTTCCATAACCAAAATTCGCAAAATGACTTATTTTTCGACGATTGTAATATTGAAATTATAAAAATAATAATATACGGGTTTGAATTTAAAACACTACTTGACACGGGTAGCGAAATCACTTGTATCTCTTTTGAAGTCTATCGACAAATTTCAGTTTTTTTCAAATAAAATAATGTTGATTCCCGTTCAAAGAATAAAAGTAAGAGGAGCATTCAAGTCATCGCTTACTCGTGTCATGCACCAATTACTTTTAAGTTTTAAAATTTTGGACTTGTCGGCAACATTTGAATTTTTGGTAGTACCCAATTTATCATACCCGGTAATTGTAGGCATACATTTTTTTAGACATTTCAAAGCGCAATTCAGTTTTGGTGACACTCTCCTGACGTTGCGATTTTGCGTCGATTCACAGCAATATAATATACCGGAAGTTTCATCACATCACGATTTTGTTCAAATGTTATCGGCCCGGTTGTATGTAGCTTCAATCCATAGCGCACATTTACCCTTAAGTACCCCTGTAAACCATAGTGATATTGACGATATCGTACCCGGAACTAACGCCAGTTCAATCGGAAGCGTTTCAAAAATTGTTAAACCGTTACATCAAAGTATTTTCCGAGAAATCCTTTCACGGTTAAACAATATCCCATACCTGTCGCATATAGGGCAGCAGTGCAAGATGAAATTGACCGGATGGAACAATGGGGAGTAATGGTCTACTACGGGTTATGCCAGTTCGCTTCTGGTTGAATGCGGTCACCAAGTCGGAGAAGGAGCTTCCACGGTCTATTGAGAATCTTAAATTAAATCTTGGTGACCTACGATTATGCCGAGTCTGGATTTGACGGCCACTTACTGGCAGATACCAATTAACACCGAGCATAAACATTGTAAGGGATTTCGAGTCGGTACACGATTGTACTATTTTCGTGTATTACTGTTTGGCCTAAAAACCGCCGTGAGCTTGTTTACTCGGGGAATTCATAGAATTCTTTGTCCTGAGTTCGATAATATCGTGTACAGGTATATCGACAATGTGATAATCGTTTCACGTTCTATTGAAGAACTGAAGATTTGGTTTTAGCTAATCTAGAAGCAGCTGGTTTTACGGTGCGTGTTAAAAAATGCAGGGTTTTCTGCAATGAGGTCGCGTTTCTGGGATACATTCTGACTCCGTTGGGAGTGTGTACATTATTGTGATGTTAGGTTAAAGGTGTTAGTTGTTAAATAGTGGTTAATAACCTAAAAATATTTACCGAAGATATTCGATCCCGTCGATCGTGTTTATATGAATAAAAACTTAAAGTTGCGTTGGTGGTTATTTTACCTCCAGGATTGTCAGCGGACCGTCACACTTTTCGCACGGGCTTGCTTTGCGACACTGTTTTAAGTTGCATCTTTAGATAGTTTTCTACAAGAAATCACAATTTTTAATAGGTTTCATATAAAATTTGCAATTTTTCGGACATAAATAGAAATATTTAATTTTGGTATAAATTGCACTTTTTAGTAGGTTTTCTGTCATATAATGTTGATAGGTTTTCTACAAAAAAAAATACAATTTAAGTAATTTTTCTATCACAAATCAAATCAAAAATTTATATCTTGGCAATTTAATTTTATAAATCACGATATTTAGTAAATTTTACGTTACAAATTGATTTTTATTTCATTTTCTGTAATTTCAGTTTTTTGTCTTTCACAAATTGCAACTTTATTTTTTATTTTACTTTTTCTTCTTCGTAAAATGCAATTTCAGTCTATTCTTTGTTATAATTTATAATTATTATATATAGTAAATTTTCCGCTACAGATTTAATTTATTATTTTTTTTATTTTCTGTAATATAAATTGTAATTTTAATTAATTTTTGTCCATAAACTGCAACTTTTAGTGAGTATTCTGACCATTTTGGTTAATTTCCTCTCATAAATTGGAATCTTTTACTAAAATATATCATATTAACTCATTTCATTTGAATTATTGCCACTAAATTTATTTATTATATTTGGTCAATGGCGTCGATGCATAAGTTCCTAGCGTTTTTTTGTAAATTTAAAATTTAATTTTTTAAATACTCAAAATACATAAGTCAATAATATATTCTCCTGCATTGTTTATGATTGACTCCCAACGTTCTGGCAGTTTTTCGATTCTACGCCTGAAGAAATCCGGTGGTTTCTACGTGAAGAAGTCGTTGAGCCAACACCCAAATTTTGACTACAGATGTCGTACGTTGATCGGCCACAATTAATAATATTCACCAATTCCCGAGTTGATTAACGTGAAACGAGAAAACCATTTTTGTACAGTACTTTCCACGATGGCGTTCTCTCCCTAAACCGCACAAATGGTTCTAGCGGTCTCCGGTGCCATAACTCCTCGGTTAAAATCAAACAAAAGTATATGTCGGAAATGTTCATTTGTTTGTATTTTACACTTCATTTTCTTTAGCCAACCAATTACCCATAACTTTCTACAAATTGAAAAATTCAAGGAGTATTTAATAAAACCATACTATGGCATTAAAATGACATTGATATTTCTCAAACGAATTTGTTTCAAAAGGACCTTTACCTTGGAAAACAAAAACGCTACGAACTTATGCAAGATGGATTCTGATATTGGTTGCCCAAAGTGGCAGATTTATTACCACGATCATCAAACAGAATGTTCCAAAATTTGTTCATAAGGTGCATTTCATGCATATCAATTATATTATTGCATGT
>JARJEC010139769.1:0-16130 GCA_030264575.1 Tachinus sp. AB-2021 | reverse complement strand
GTATTTCAAATTGTATGAATATTATAAGTGAATAATAAAAAATGTAAATAAATGCATTAAAGGAAAATAGTTATCGCAATAAAAGAAGATTTATATCTTGCACCTTGACCGGGGCAAACTTGGTTGATTCATCCGCAACGTTGTTTAAAAATGAGTAGAATCATTATTTATAAAAACTCTACTATTTAGAAGTTAGTTTAGGTCTAAAGTCTTCAAAGAATAGGAAAATAATAATTACTGGCATGTGCTAGTTTTATAAATTAATCAATAATCTATTAATTGTCCCGAATTACTGTGTAAACTAAATTTCAACGTTTTCTTGCGTATGTATACCAAACATTGATTGTTATTTATTACTCATAATTAGATTTCGGATTTTTTGGTACAAAGTGGCAAATGACATATGAAATGGACTTTTTGAGTTATTGGTATGAAAAACAAACAAATGTGTCACCGTGGAAGGAAGGCATTTATCGGACATTCTTTGTTATAATTAATATTTTTTCTGTATTATTATTTCTGTTCATTATGTAGCTAATGAACAGAAATAATAATAAATGCCGTCCTTCCACGGTGACACATTCTTGCAGACGTTCATTAAATTTCAACGTACACGTTTGACTTCAGGTACTCTCATAAGAATAAATAGTATCAGGTGAGATGATGCGACCATAAAAAGTCAACATATCTAGAAATCAAATGTCATTTTCCTCTAAATAGGAATCAAAAATTTACGAAACGTATCGCGTAGCACTCTGAATTTGCAGTCACCGTCTGCCGTCACATATTTTCAAAAAAAGGTCCGATTATTCCAACTGTTGACAAAGCACAAACACTATAACTTTGTTACTGCATGAGGCTGCTCATACAATTCTCTATGGTTATTAGTTGCCCAAGCGAAAATGTGCTTTGTCCAATGTAATCATAACAAATTCATCAAAAAAGAAGAATCCTTAACATGCGCTCAGTGAATTGCAGACGTTGAATGTTGTCAATTGGCAGGAACTCCTGGACGACCATTATTTTGTAGAGATCCAATTTTAAATATTATTTTATAATAGTTTAAAGGCTCAGATGCAAACTTCCAAGTGCTTGTGGACGTGTCGTGGGTTTCCAAAACTGACAAAAATGTTCAATCCATTTAAAATCGAGCGATTTTATTATATGCGCTGTTTGGAAAAACACTCATTATTATGAAAAACGCTTGCATATGTAGCAAATGTCAATGTTGAGCATTATAGTAACTAAACTTCCCACCTTAGGCTACAGAATAAGCTACAAAATAATCTTTGCTTATCCACCGCAAACCGCACCTTCTATAAATGTGGTTACTTTTTCATCACCATCGTGTATTTACTTAATAATTGATTTTAAACCTTTTATTCGATCTAAAATATTATCTTATGTACAGAATAAAACTAAAGAGAACGTATGGTTTTAATTTATTTATTGCCTTCATATGGATAAGGAAGTAAATACAGGTTGGAGAAAAAATAACAACATTTATCCAACTATTCAACAACTCACTTTGATTATAAACTCGCCTAATTATTTAATATACATATACTTGCATATAATTGCATGTAACTGCGCATTTATGATCAATCTATTTGTTGATTGTTTTTCGTTTTTATGTAAAAATGCGAGTCAGATCAAAACGTGGAGCAATAATTTACTTTGAATAAATAACTTTTCTTTATATTAATGGATTTTGTTAATACGAATGAAAAAATATTTACGAAAAAAATCAACACAACGAGAAAGTAATCACAAAAAGTGTGAAGCATATAAATCCTGGATTTCATAAAACAAATATTTGTTTATCAAAATCTGTCTGAATTTCGTAAAAAAGTTTTCAAAGACTTTATTTAATTTTATAAAAAAAATATTTGATTGGATTTTTAATATTTTGATTTTGATTTAATTTTATGAAAAAAAAACTGCAAAATTTGATTGTATTTTATAAAAATTGATTCAATTTTATTAAAAAAGAACTGCTTAATTATCTAAATTTTACAAAAAATGTAAATTTCATTAAATTTTATAAAAATAATGAATATTTAATATAGTTATAGTAAAATTCATATTCAATCATAAAATAAATATTTTTATCAAAATGTGTCTAAATTTCGTAAAAAAAAAAGTAAAAGTATTCAAAGATTTTATTCAATTTTATAAAAAAATATTTTATTGGATTTTTAATATTTTGCAAATTTGATTTAATTTCTTGAAAAAAGAACTACATAATTTGATTGTATCTAATAAAAATTGATTCAATTTTATTTTAAAAAAAACTGCATAATTATATGAATTTTACAAAAAAAAATCATAATTTGATTAAATTTTATAAAAATACTAAACATTTATTATAGTTATAGTAGAATTCTTATTCAATCATAAAATAAATATGTTTTTATCAAAATGTGTCTGAATTTCGAAAAAAAGTTTTCAAAGGTTTTATTCAATTTCATAAAAAAAATATTCGATTGAATTTTTAATATTTTGCAAATTTTATTTAATTTCCTTAAAAAAACTACAAAATTTGATTGTATCTAATAAAAATTGATTCAATTTTATTAAAAAAAAAACTGCATAATTATCTGAATTTTACGAAAAATAAAAATTTGGTTAAATTTTATAAAAATAATAAACATTTATTATAGTTATAGTAGAATTCTCATTCAAAATTGCGATTTTCAACAGAAAATTGATCAAAAATGCAATTTATGATATAAAGCTTAATTAAAGTTTTTAATCATTACCAAAAACTTACAAAAGAAGATTTGTATAAAAAAATTTGTAACAGAAAACTTTTCAACAAAAGAGTTAATAGAAACTAAGATTTATTTAGTAAAATATAATATATTGCAAAAGTAGAAAAGCAACATAGCAATAAATAATAATTACATATTTCGCAACATTTTATAATTTGCATCAACACTTTACATTATCTTTCTTGGTATTTTTTTACAATTTGGAAAGTTTCGTAATTCGTTTTATTAATTTTTCACACATTTTCCGATTTCTTATTTTTTTCTTTTATGTGATTTCTTGAAATTCTACAATTTCTGCAAATTTCAAACATTTTACAATATTGAGATTTTGAACATTTTTAATGTTTTACAACGTTTTTGACCATTTGCACACGTTTTCTTGTTTTTTTTTTCTCATCACTTTCTTAGATTTTATTAGACAGAAAATTTACCAAAAATGCAATTTATTATTGTTATAAAACTTAATAAAAACTTTGATCATTACCAAAAACTTAAAAAAGAATAACATGGAATTTGTGATAGAAATCTTTCGAGTTTTCCACAAAAAAGTTAATAGAAATTAAGATTTATTTAGTCAAATGTAATATATTGCATAAAACGTTTTGTTTAGTAGAAAACCAACATAGTTTATACAGTGATGGCCTGTAATTTTTTTATTATGCATTTCTCAGAAAAAATTATTCTTTGGAAATAGAATCATTCTTTGGGATTTGCTGCTTTTGAAAAACATAAATTCATTACACCAATACATTTTCTAACTGATTGATAATAATAATAAATAATAATAATAATAATAATAATAATAAACAATAATAATAATAATAAACAATATTTATTATATATTATTAATATATTCAGTGTTTGTACAGTAAATATTACATACAGCACGTACATGCGAATGCGTCCAAAAAGGTATTTTAACCGTAGTTAACTTTGTTTTAAAGAAATCTTCAATACCGTACGGTACCAAATCACACAATATTGAGTATAACATCCGCCTCTTTTCTGAATATGTTGCTGCTTCCTTGAACTTTTTGGGAAGATGGTTGTGAAGTTTTATGAAATTATATAGAAATTATATTTTTCAAACATATTTAACCGATAACGCGGGATGCTGTTCTCCGTACCATGTCTAGTATTGTACATCTGAGGTTCAGTCAAAATTGCAGTCACGGTGTGACTAAATAAATTGTGATAAAAACATAGTAGTTCCTGCATTATGAATTATCAGTTAATAACGGTCGATTCTAACAATTTTCTTATGAAGAAATGCAACCTTTAAGTATGGATTGTATCCCCAAAAAATTACGCCAAATTTTAAATGCAAATAAAACATTTTCAAGATACTTGCATTGGTATTTTTAGCAAGTACTCGCAATCCATGGCATGATTTGCTTAGCTTTAAATTAAGATTATAAATATGATCTTGGAACATAGTGTTTCGTCTAGTATTACACCAAGAAACTTTGCACTGGTGTTGTAATTCAATATATTAACATTAGAGCTGGTGTTTCTAATGATCGGTTAGTTTTAAACAAAATTGTCTTAGTTTTATCTGCATTTAGGATTAGTTTATTGTTTTTAAAACATGTAACAAGTGCTTCCTTCCATCATTATGTTTCCTTTGTGCAATAAATCTAGAAATGTTTTCCCAATTATCAAAACATTTGAGTCATCAGCATAACAAACTAACTGGCAATCTCCATATATGGTATTGTATATATCGTTTATGAATATAATAAATAGCAGAGGACCTAATATACTACCTTGTGGAGTTCCCATATTCACTTATAAGAAGTCGGAAAGTATATTATGGTCTTGCATTTTTATATTAACAGACTGTCGCCTGAAGGCCAGATAAGACTCAATCCATTTATAGGCTATACCTCGAACACCATAGTGGTATAGTTTTGTCAGCAAGATTAAGTGAGTGGTCGATCATGTCAAATGCCCCAGATAAATCTAAAAGAAATCCACATACTAATTCTACCAAATCGAGAGCAGTTAATGATTGATATATTCTATTGCAAGAGTAGAATAACCATTTCAAAGTTTTACTTTTATTTTTAAAAAACGTATATATCAAGATTTTAAGAATTTTGACTATTTGAGTTTTTATTTAATTATGTTATATTAAGCTCATTGGGGTATTTAATTTGATTTACATATTTGCTATAATATTTAGATTTTGTAAAGTACATAATTTATTAGTTTAATGGATTGAAGTCCTTCTGTTATAATATAAATATATTTTAAATAACCAAATTACTGAACCAACACGAATACAGTGCAACAATCCGGCAATATATCATCTACCGCGATCGACTATATAATAACAAACCTAAACAAATCAGCATTTTCATGTGCAGCATTCCTTGCTGCCTATCCGATCACTACGCACAAAAATATGTTTTAATTGTGAATGTACTGAACAAATAACAGCAAAGGAAAAAATAAAATACAGAGTAATGAACGATAATTCTTTACAAATATTTCGTAATGAAGTTTCTGGTCTACCAATATAAAACGTATTACTTATACGGTCCAATTCTATCAACATATCGTCCTAGTAAATCTTCCTCAGCTTTATTCGTTGTCATCCTACGAGTTACATCGATGTCATGTTCATTTGTTCGATTGCCAGTTATTGTCTTATCTTGTGTTTAAAGTTCTCAAACAAGAAATTTTCTATATTTTATTTATTCAAATGAATGCACTAAACCGACGTGTTCGTTACCTACAAGCTGTTTAAAAAGATTTACGGAAACGGTTTAGGTTAGAATATAGAACAACTACAATGATACAGCAAATATAAGAAGATGAGAAGATGATTGGTAAAGTGTCGCTCGGTGACAATAATTCAAAGCAAATTAATTTCCTGCTAGCACAAATCTGTGAAAAAAATCAAATTATGTTTCAATTAGATCTAGTTTCTAGCACCAATGTTATGGTATATATATATATATATATATATAAAAAAATTTTGATCTTATAGGGAAACATGCGTAAATAATGTAGTTTTTGAAATGATGTAATTTACACAATTTTGTAAATAAATCTCAGACCAAACTAAATATGTGATCAAAAGAAAACTAAACCTGCCAAGCCATTTTAGAATTAAGTAGGCGGCAATAAAGGGCCATTAACTCATGCATAACTAATAAACTTTATTATAACATGCAAACTGAATTATGCTGGAATTAATGGCCATGTTTGTCGCCTACCCTCCCCCAAAATTAGTCTATAATGTTAATATAGTCCAATTGTTGAGAAATTAATTTTTCGCAAAAAGCTCTAAATAGTGTTAGAACCCACTACAAAAGTTAGTACATGTTCGATTTAAATTTTCTCGTCGATATTCTCTCTATCTATTTCTAAGACGTTTAGATAATACAAAAAATTCTATTATATGCTTTTAAATTTACTGTAAATTAATAAAATCTTGAAGGAAAATTAAAAATCATTAAGCACGGAGTTTTTATGTTATTTACCTATTTAACTACAAAAAATATGCTATAATAACAATTTTCTTATGACAACTTTCTGTGACGTTTTATAGGGTCACCTCCAAGTTTGATTCCAATTGCTTAATATTTGTCATTTATATTTCAGATTAAAAATGCACACCTGGACAGTCATGAAAGTTTTATTGAAAAAAGACAGTAAGCCAAAGAATATCCTTGAGAGAAGTGGTGTATGGGAAAAAATAGTCTGTCCTATTTCCAGGTCAAATATTGATGCAAGCAGTTCTAATGAGGCAGAAAATCTATTCCTGTTGACCCAAAGTGAGGAAGAAATTTGGAAGCACAAACTGATAAAAGCATGGAGAAAGTTGGAGGATTTTATGTGGAATGACCGCCTTTACCCGGCGGTTATTACTGGAAATCAAAATACAAACATTTTTAAATTCCACATGAAGATTTATGAATGAGCAAAGTGTCGGCAGTGTCGCCACGATAGATTATCAAGCTGCTCATTCTGGAACAAAATCTGTGTAGACGATAAATTTTCGACAAAAATGTTACTGCTTCATCTACTTCTATAGAAGTGTAATTTGGCGATTAGACCTGAGTACACCAATTAAACTCTCCCAGAAAACAAGAGTCCATGCAATGTGTTCATATGAGGCAGGAAATTCATTCCTGTTGAATCAAAGAGTGGAAAAGATTTGGAAGGAAACTGATAAAAGCATGGAGAAAGTTGGGAGGATTTTATCTTGAATGACCGACGAGTAAAAGTTTCGGATATTACTACATAAATCAGAATACAAGTGTTTTTAAATTCCACATGAAGATTTAAGAATGAGCAAAGTGTCGGCAGTGTCGTCACTTTGTCCACTTTACCAATGTAAATTTTACTGCTTTGTCTGCTTCTATAGAAGTGTAATTAGGGATTAGACGTGAGTACACCTGTGAGACTCTCCCAGAAAACAAAAGTCCATGCAATGTGTTCATAAAGGCTCTCCACCATATTTTGTGCAGAAATAATGATGACAACAGTTTTCTGAGACGCTGAGCGCATTCTCTTAATAAAGTATACGCCAAAAGGAAGTACGAAACGGGGAATGTTTACAATTAAGAATTTGAAAGACATACACAAAAAACACTATTACACTAAAAAACTGATTCTGCACGACAGCTGCAGGGTGCATAATGCACAATTTGTTGATTTTGTTAAAATCCCCCCTGTCCCAGTGACTAGTATCTCTTTCAAAAACTCAAGAAACACTGGTGGGAATATCGCTTTTTAATTCGAATGACGACTTGGAAAACGCTATGGAGTCGTATTACCAAAAGATTTGTTGCTGGGTAAAGGCGGAAAAGCCGAGCTCAAAAATGAATTTAAAAAAAAAAACAACACAAGATTTTTTTCGCAGCCATAGCTATGATTATTAGAAAAAATAGTAATAAGTGTTTCAGTTGATGGTTCTCAGCTTGAAAATGAAATTTTGTTTGTTCTCTAACTTTTTATTTTCATAGTTAAGTACATAACATAAAAAACGGAGTCGTAAAAAATAGAAAAAAATCCAAATAAATTGTTAAAAGTTTTTTTTCTTTAAATGAGTGTAACATTAAATATTCGAAATATTGAGAAAATGTGGTTTTCCCCTCCCAGAAAATATAAGCGTCAACAGATAAATAATACATAACTATTGGCAATAAAATATTTAATATAATAAATTTATAGTAAAGGCATATTAGAGATAATTATTTACCACATTTAATATAAAAGTGGTGTACATAACTAACACATTAAAACAATATGTTAATGGGAATTGATATCAGCGACAAGTTATCCGATTTCCTGGCATTTCCAGCACTGTATAAACATTACTTTAATGTAGATAAGCCCTTATCATATAATATTCAAATGGGCAAAATTGTTAACTGAGCATCCAGATTACACAAAAGCTATAAGCTATAAAAAATATTATTTATTGTGCTTGCTTGATAAGAGCTCAAAATTTTACGACAATATAAATCAATTGAATTTTAATTAAAAAAGCAATAAATACTTGCAAAAAGAAAGTTAAATAATGTTTAATATTGTTTCACCCGTGTTGTGGTGGAATATGGTATATAATAATTAGATCGAATCAGGTATTTATTTTCGCAATGACCCATTACAATTGTACACACTTGCTTGATAAAGTTAAGCGTTACTAAATGAGAATTCCTCATTACATAAAAGATGTTCAGCCGGAAGCTTCACAACATGAATTTTAAAAATTAACTTCGATTTTAATATAAAAAGCATTTCAAGGTTAAATTTTCTAAATAGAATTGTTTTCTATGACTAATAACGGATTCTTTCAAAATTATAATCTATATTGTTTTCATGACAATCATGGCTATTAAAATTAATAAGTTATAATTTTAATCACCAGTTTCGGCTCGTTTAGTGTACTCATAAAGCGATTATACAAAATCTGCATGTGGATTTTTTTGTCAGGAACTACATGTTTAAATTATTTTAATTAAAACCTAGTTTTTAATGATATTTTTAATCCCAAAGAAATTATTTTGCTGCCACAGGAATGATATTTTAAAACATCCACTTTGCTCTAAGCAAACACAATTTTGTTTAATTAAAACTCCAGCTTTTTATCATCGTTATAACACGCGCCTGTTTATTCTTAAGCCTTAAGCCAAGTGGCATTGTAATTTAACACTTTAACTTTCCGCTTGTAATTAAAATCTATGTTTACCGACTTATTCCATAAATATTAATAATCAAGAATAAATTTACTAATCAGAAACATAATTTCAATTTTATAATCCATTAATATCGCACAGTTGTTTTTATATTAATAAAATGCAAATTTAATTTTTACGGTAAAAATTCTGGAGAATAATATCGCAATTACAAATAATAATTGTAATCTGGTAATAATTGCAAAATTGCTTAGTTTATATAATTGCAAAATCCATTAAACGTGTATGTGTTAGTCATTAATTATTATTTAATTTAAGCCGAATGTTTGTAGAAATAATTGGTTATTATTCTAAAATACACGTGTTTTACATAATTACAATAAAAATCCGATAACTATGATAATTTAATATATTAATAAATATAAATAATTGTTAGTATAACTGTTACATTTTATGCTAAACATACAAAATAAATTAAATTTTGGTAGTAGTCTTATTTAAGATTACGATTTTCATCGGCGGTTATTTTCATACTTTAATTATTTTTGTATATCCTTCCAGTTGAGAAAAACCAGTTTTCAAAACGTAAATATATAAATTGAAAAAAAAATTAAGAAACTACATTGGCCCGTTATGTTTCAAAGCCAAATATAGCGTCACATAGATGCAACGTTTCGTGACGTAAGAGACGGAGATATATGAAAAATCAAATAATAATATTAAGATGGATAGTCCAGTGCGCTGGAGCTACGCAACAACATCAATATAAACAAATCGAAATTGATTTAATATTTCGGATTAATTAATAATTTCAAATTCCTACATTTATAACAAATTTATTTAAATTTAAGAATTTGCTCAAACTTAGTCTGCTACATAATATATTAAGTTTTGACAAGCAACGCCTGATTTAAAATTACAGCCTGACAGAACTAAGTTGGACCAAGCCGGTCAAATTTTGAAGCGAATGTATTAGTAGCGTCAGAACATATGAACCAATCCGATGTTTCTGTACATTCACAGACAGAATGTTTTGATTGTGCAAACGCATTGGATCGAATTCTGAAAATCTATATATTGCATTTTGTCTAGGAGTATACATGCCACTTCTCCTCGGCTTTTCTGCGCAAAGATTAATTTTAGTTCAACGTAATTCTGTCCGGCAGTAGGTTATTATTTAATTTAATGAGCATTTAATTTATAATGTGAATGATTAATAAAAAAATATAATTCTGCTGTGTAGTCCAAAGCATGCTCATTTTAAAATTTAAAGCTTAAACAAGTTATGGAAATGTTATAAAAACCTAAATATTCATTATTCATTACCAATTTACTGAATGCATGTTCGTTGGATTTAAAGTGTATCAATCCGTTTAGATTCGTACGTAATAGTTTTAAACAGAATAGATTTGAGATTGCATTTGCATGTGGAATGTAAACTGCCATATTTAACAAACTATTATTTTAATGTTCTCATTTCTCTTTAATAAAAGTTCACATTACAGGAAAATGTGGTAGTGGAATCGGGTTTGATAATACAAATACTATGCAAACTTAAATTATTAATAATTGGGTCACTACCATTACGCCGGTTTTGAACTTCCTTAGATGTTGTTACACTTGCCGCTAGAGTAATAGCAGTAGCACTATAGTACTTACGGATATTACCAAGTAAACAAAATTGAAATAAACATTTTATAGGGCAATCAATTACATATCTATCTATTTAAAATAAACGATAAAATCAAATTAATAGTTACATACAACGGCTAGTAATCGCAGGTGAAGATAATCTACATATGATCTACGCTAAGTTTAATCAATAAAATTGCAGGATAAGGAATATAGTCAATGTCACGAGATACTATAGGTGCAATTTTTTGTCTTAAGAGATAATAATAAATGCATTGACCACTACAGGACTACATTCGTCTAAACTTTGATTGGGCAGAAAGAAGCAGACTGAGAAAAACCAACCACATGCAGTCAGCAGCATGGATGGGTATAGATATACTCCGTTCTATGCCCATTCACGCTGCTGTGATTAGTTTCTTGATGTAAACAGTACAAGCAAGTATTAAAACGAGAGCAAGCATGTCGACAATAAGTAACACTTAGAAAATGCCAACAAAGAAAAAAGAAAATAAAACGTGGGAGAAAAAAAAACTACCAATCCTGCAAACAAAACTAGACAGAGCATGGCTGGCTGACACATGAACATTCTTTCGCAATTCAAACAGAAATGGATATAGATATAGGTATTATCAATCAACCCAATAAAAAGATATTGACAAAACCAGATCGGATACATTTATCTTGGTTTTGTAATTCACTGAAAAAAATAATATAAAAGTAAAGCAAAGCACAAGGACATGAAAACACCTTTCCATACAGCTAAATACATTTGCTACTGCAGCTATCCCGAATCACATTTAAAAAATTTATTACAAAACCAGGCTCGATAATGTAAACAGAATCCGTGCTGGATGTGTCATTTTAGAGTAACCGCACATTTGAGACCTCCAAGAGATGGAATTAAGCGCATCAATTCCTTCCAGATAAAACGTACTCGTCAAAAGGTATCAAAAATAATATTGAAATTAAAAAGTACTTGTTGAAGAAAGTCATATTGAGCATAACTATATTAACTATTACATAGAAACCAAATGAGAGCTAAAACATAGTAGCAACACGACGAGGATGAATTCGAACAACTGATAAGATGTGCAAAAGTATTCCATAGTGGTAAAACAGACACAAATATGACAAAATAGAGTAATGTAAGAAATTGCATAACAATAGCACCATTGTATCTTGCGGGATAACGTGCGCATCCATAATCGTATGCGCTAGTGTTTACGTGGCTCTCCTGATGTATTCTGTTGCGTGAAGGGAAATCGCCGGTTCTTTGGTTTGTTAAGGCGGATTTTCCTAGCTTCAATTTGTGAACTGCAGCCGACATCAATATGCACCCAGCCATCAAGAACATTAGAATAAAGCAGTGGATCCCAACCCTCTTACCATAACAAAAAGCCCTGACATATCGTGCGGACCCCCTAATGATAAAACTACAAAAAAAATTGTATACGTACGGGAGATTATATAAATATCGCACATAAACACGTATACAGTCCACATACATTAACTCGAATATACACTTCATGAGAGATAAAAATTGTGCAAATTTTATTAATTTCCATAAAACCAATTGGATATAAAATTGATAGAGAGCATCTGGCCTAACATTAGCTAGAAGGCATGGAGTATGTACGTTAAATCATAACTTTCAATTGGTGCATTAAATTTTAATCAAATTTGGTTTCAATATACTTCGTTGACTTACAATATTTTTGATAGTCCTACGACAGAGAACTAATATTTCGCAAACTTTTCCCAACATTTTCGACATTGGTTAATATGTCTCGACATTTCACAAAAAAAAATGTTTATTCTATTCTGAATATCTCAATATTGCAAAACCATTTGGGATAATATCGATATTCGACAACATCTCGTCAAGTTCCCGATGTATTTCAAAACTTTACATTTTCAAAAAAAAAGCACATTTTGAGATATATTTGGCAACATTTCTTACTTTTTGTGATACGGACAGTTCACAACAGTTATACAGAAAGTGTGAAACTGCATTAAACGTTTTTTTTAGTAAAATATTAAGTAAATGTACGAAATTTAATAATCTTTGACTTCAGTGTAAATCTAAAAATGAATAATTAAATTAAGTTTTAAACGTTGTTCATTATCTATATTGACAGCAATAATATACATAATTTTTTTAAATCATAATAAACTTTTAAAAAAGTCACTGCTTCAACTTTATTTTATTATTTAATTTGCGACTAGTTTCGTCGAGTATGTCAGTATAAAGCTAAGAAATGTCTATCTATTTGCAATTTAATTAAAAAGAATGGAGTAAGGAAAAAATAAACATTTATTAATAAGCTCCAAAATATCGCAGTGGAGCACATTGTGCATTTTTGCAATAATATTGCCTTATAAATTTTATTATTGAAACATTTATGAGAATTCTTCATGAAATGCAATAGAAGCATGTGTGTGAAGCAGTATTTTATTATAATTATGTAAATTTGACAAAAATAAAGTTGTTAAAATTGTAAAATTAAAGAAATTGTTTAAGCGTTTTCAATTGACTTTTCTTAACTGTTTTTAATAAAAATCAAAATAAAACAATTTTCCAAGTTTTTACCACAAAAATATTTATTGAAATCAATATATTAACGACTTGAGTTTCGACTTTAGAAAATTGTTTTATTTTATAATAAAGTCCACGTAGTAGAGGTCAAAACCATCGTTATGATTAAAACAACAATTACTAATTATAAATGTTTTACTTATGTGCTTTTTGATCTAACCTCTTGAATTAAAATTAACAAATCAAACATTGTAAAATAGAAAGCTCAAAATTTTGCTTTTTTTATTTTTATTAGTCTAATTAGATTTAAAATTAAAATTCAATTCAACCAGAATTACTGCTATGTTTTCTGTTTAATCTTCAAAAAAATATTCCGTTATTATAATAAATTATAAATAAGCAACAGTTGTAACAATTTAATCATCGTGAAATGTTACGCTGTTAAATATTTTGATTTGTTAAAAGTTGTTTCAATCTAAGTTTATAGAATGGATGTAGCAATAATTTAATTAACTCTAATTAAATTATAAAATTATTGAAATCTTTTTTAGTTTACGTGGTGAAACTAAATTATATTTTACAAATCAGAATATCGATCAATAAATAATATATTATTATCTTTTTCCGCCTCTGGCACCCAGCGGGTATCGAGAAAATAATATATATGAATGTGAAATATTAATTCTTTAATGAAGAATATAAATTATAAAATAATAAATTTAAACATACAAATTAGACAAAATCATAATCCTTTACAATAATTTTGAAATGTGTACTTAAACCGGTACAGAATAAATTTTAAACAAATTTTCAATAAACCAATGGTTGAAATGGTGTAGGTGGTCTGATAAACCACAACACATGTTCGTATTTAAATAAGCAACATGCCACAGGAGTCAATATGAAAAATCCGTATGATGCATTATGGTCTTTATTTTTATAACAGTTTAGTTGGCCTAGTTCCGTTTGCATTGACGTCCCATATCTTTACCAAAAAGTAAATTAATATTAAAATGATCAAATTACGAGTCAATAATATACCGATGTCTATTAAAAATCTGAATATGATTTTGAAAATGCATAATGATATGATGCCTTTGGATCCTTAGATGGTAGTAGTTATTATTATAAATTATGTGTAACGTGTAAATCGTATGACGAACCACGTGTAATTATAAAACATTGCAAATAATATAGTTTACTGATTGCAATATGTATTTTATTTTAAACAGTGTTAGAAATTAATTAAAAAAGTTGGACGTTTTCTTATCAGTGCCTGGTTGGTATCATGAATGTTTTACAATCAAAACTAAAAGCTAATCCAATTAAAAAATATAAATGTAAGTAACTTGTGCGATAACGGGCGTAAAGTAAAGCTACTAATTGTATTGTAATAGTGTCGCAATTTTCTGCTGGAACAAGCAAATTGTTAGTCGCCCGCCTGAACGGAGGTTGGTAAACGAAAAATGTTTATAAAAACACAAAAGATATTGAGTTAAGTAATCGTCGTGTGAATTGAATAAATGCCGGGGCACCCGCGTGCACGCCCAGCGTCAGAATTACATAAGTCCGCCGATCATCAAATTAAAAATGATAAAATTAGAGAAAAGTAACCGGGAACATTGTTTAACCTCCAAAAATATTAATAAAGCCATGGTACTTACATGCAATGTGGCGAATTGAATTCACTAAATAAAACCAAACAAATCACAGATTTATTAATTAATTGTTTTATTTGAACCGTTTAGAGGGTGGGTTTAAATCACTGAAATTGTTAAATTAAAAAATAGACGTGACATCGAACGAAATATAATTAAAAATAATTTCGGCACGAACACGGTACACAAGTCGGAACCAAACTGGGAAGGCACTAAGCGGTTAGTATATAAGTACACTCTCGGTCACATGGTGTGTGGAAGAAGGTTTCGATGGGAAAAGCAAGCGCGCGATTCCGACTGTTGAAGTGTGCAACACTCGATCTTTGTTTCCTTTCGTTTCGATCCTACGGCGGTTCTGTTTCAGGGTTTCGCACTCGGATGGAGGCTTACGCTTACCTGCGTGTACGGCACGGCCCTTATCACGACCAGGGGGCACAAACGTTCGCATTATCGGACACGCAAATTCTACGCACCGCGACCTGGCTTCATAAATGTGGGTTAAATCGTGCATTCTGCAAGTGCACCGCCGCGCGAACGGAATGATTCGAGTCGCCTGCCGTCCGGAAGGGCGCACCTAAATTTTACACCCAAATTGTATTGATTAAAGGGGGCTTCGCTCTCTGTAGATTTATCGCCCTCACACTGTCTTAATGATATTAAATGTTCAAACCACAGCAAACTAGTCTGTTATCTATGTTTATTATAAGTCTAATGTAGCTTGTGCAAGCTTCAACCATTAATAAGTTTACATAACATAAAGAACTTACCTTTCAAAGTTCTAGTTTATTATTGCTTTATAACCTCCCCTAATATTATTACCAAATTATATGTGCTTAGCAATTTACTGCACTTCTATGGTAAACAATTTTATATAAATGATATAAATCAGAAACGTATTATTTACATAAGAAAGTGGTTTGATTAATAATTTTAATTCTAACTACAATATCACAAATTAGTTTAATTAATTATGATATATGCTTAAAAATTGTAAAATAAGTTGATAAATAACTATTGCAAATACAAAAAATTTGCGAAAATTTTTATAGATAAATTGCATCGATAATATGTAAGAAATGTTTGTAAGACAATGCAAAATATTAATAAATGTCGAGAAAATATTAATAAATACATGCACAATGTTGTGAAAACGGAAAATATGTCAGATATATGTTCCTCCAAATATTTTATCAACATAAAAAAACTTGTAATTAAAGAAATAACTGCCGAGATATAAAAACCTACTCTTGTCTCGTGACGCAAATAGAATTTTTGATGATAAACTTAAAAACCTTCCAAAAACTATTACTTTATGGAAAACCTATTTACATTATACGTTCCATATACTGCTTAGGACAAAAGCTATAGACTA
>JARJEC010139720.1:0-12503 GCA_030264575.1 Tachinus sp. AB-2021 | reverse complement strand
TTTATTTTTATTAATTAATTTAATCGTTAATTATTTGCAGGAGATCCTAATCCGTGTAAGCCGGTGGTGCTGGAAGTGTGGCCGGTGCTCTCAAAAATATTCGAAAAATACCAAAACGACGTCCGCATTATGGAGAGATGTTGCCGAAGCGTCCGCTTCATGCTCCGCTCCGTCAGCCAGCAGGTTAAGGAACTCTTAGAAAGTTTAGTGCATCAAATTGTGAGCATATACACGGCCCATAAACATTCGTGTTTTCTGTATCTGGGCAGCATATTGGTCGACGAATACGCGACCGATCCGAATTGCGTGCAAGGCCTTTTGGAAATGCTGCAGTCGTTCATAACGCCCACGTTCTCGATACTGCAAGAGGAAAACGGTTTGCGGAATCACCCGGATACGGTGGACGACTTCTTCCGGTTATGCGCCCGGTTCATGCAACGCGCGCCGTTGGCGTTTCTGCAATGCACGGCCCTGCCGCATATCTTATCGTGCGGCCTGTTGGCCTGCTCGTTGGACCACAAGGAGGCCAACACGTCGGTCATGAAATTTTTTTACGATCTGATCAGCACGGGTCGGAACGGAAAATTGCAAAACGATTTTTCTCAACGCAAGGAAGTGGTGCATAGGATATTACTGGAATACGGGCCTCAATTAGTAACGAATTTAATACACGCCTGCGTGTTTTATTTGCACACTTATATGTTATCGGAAGTGGGAGACGTTCTGGTCGAACTGATTAGTTTTGATAGGGATTTATTAACGAAATGGCTGGCGGACGCTCTGGACAGTCTTCCTAAACAAGGCAACGGCATCATTCGAGTGACACCGCAACAACTAAACGATTTCCACGTTTCGGTCGCTAAGTAAGTTTACACAACCATCGTTTGCGTTTATTAATTCCAATTTATTTTTAGATCAGATACGTCGAAATCAGTAACATATGCTTTGAAAGATCTAGCATGTTTATATCGTTGATAATTTATAGCAAATATCTTTTTAATATATATATTTTTTACAGTCCAAAGTTAAAATAATCTGTATAGTTATTTTTGTGTGCAAGTGTAATATTATGTTGATGACGACTACTATTGAAGCATACTTCGTGGATGTTAAGTGAACCGGAGAAATTTGTTACATGTGAAACAAAACAAAAAACACCGAAAACTTTTTTGAATATATATTTTTTTTATATAACCCATTTATTTTACATTGATGTTTCTGTACATACCTTTTATGATGATGCTTCGATATATGAAGCTGTTTATATGAATATATATATTTGAATGTACTGTGTAATACACATATTACATTACGCGTGTTTTTCATATTGTAACCACGTAAGAAAGTCGAGTACTAAGCTTTATCTATTTTCTACAGTCGTTCCATTACTATTATCGGTAAGTAAATAATAAATGCATTTACAGATAAAGCCGATTTCAACAAATTTTTAAAATACTTAAAGTGAAATTACGATTTATTCGATATTAACAATCGCTACATTTATTGAATTTAATACATACCCTATTTGTTTGTCCCATCCTAGCAAGCTTCCTATGTCGTCACAGTACAGGAACGTTCTCATGAACTGTACTAACGAACAGAAGGGCGAGTTGGTTAAGAATGTTGTGTTAACCTAGAATTATAATTTGTCTCATTCATTGTAATTATTTAAACTGCGAGGTAAAAAGAACAACTTATGCAATTTATAGTAAAATTAAATTCAATAACGTATTTGACGATAAAATGTACGTTTAAGAAATAATAATTTTAAGTTTTGTCACGTTAATCCAAAACTTGGGGCAGCATACATTGTTTACTCCTGTTTGTTAGTTAGGTTTTTTGTGCAAATCGACCGATAAATGCTTCGATTTGAAAGGAGTAAAATGTTTGGAGCACACAAACAAACAAAAATGTGGATTACTAGGGCATACAAGTGAACGCCAGAAAGTGCTCGCACCAGTCCCAAACATTTTAACAAATTAATAAAACTACAATAATAATGTAGCGTTTTGTTACATTGAAGCATTGCAGTTTTTGTACAAATTCATCTTTTACTTAACCTCAATTAAACAACGTTTGCAAGTGTATCAAAATTTCATTCGTAACTTTTAACTGCTTTTATAAAAAAATAAAATATTGTTGCATTGTCATTTTCTTCCTCGATTTGTTCGCATACTTGAATAACATTCTATAATAACATTGAAGCAAAAATATTGTAAGCAAGAGCTTTGAGGATTTTTAAATTTCCGCCAAAATTTTTCCCATAGACTTTTGTGATATTTTGACATTTAAATAAATAAGTTTTAAAGCTCCTAATTTATAAATCAAGTTGATCATATTGAATCACTGAATACACAGATCACCTAACAATGTTTAATTTATATTTGTTTCGCCTTTGGAAAACCCTATTTAAGAGATTTTAATATCCCGTATTATCATAAGTGCATATTTGGTTGCCTATAATCAATCAATATATTGAATAATTTTTTGACTAATTGTTGAGTTAGGTTCAAATTTCGTTTGTAGGATTTTTTATGGGTGTTTTTCTTTGTGGAGTCATTTGCTGCACAACTTTAACAACGTAAAATTATAATAATTATTAAATATCTGGCAATATTGCCGCACCCCGTATAAGGACTTCGATCGGAGCGAAGTTGTCGATGTTGCAAAATTCTGTTTATTTTAAATAAAGTTTCTAATCGATCAGATAATATATACATTACGCGATTAATAATTATCAAGGATTTATTTCGATGAGTTTGCAAATATTAATAATTATCAGCGATTGCGATAAGGTGAATTTTTTAAGTTGGCGACCTTGAAATTTCGACAATATCGCAGACAGCGCTAGAGAAAATGTCGGATTTCATTGTTCCAAGTCCAAGTCGAAACCTAAATAAAACGTTCAAAAAACAGAATTAAGAATGGAAATATGCTCGGGCGCATCAGATAGCGACCGCGAAGAGGGTGAACTTGAACGCGAGGATGGTGAAATAGTGGACGATCTCGAAGACATTTCCGACATTTCAATACCATCTTGTGGTAAGTCTGATTACAGTCAGGACTTATTAAGAGCAATTTCTTTGAGCAGCATTAGCGACAGCGATGGAGCGCGTGAACACAACGCCAAGAAATTCTTGCCGACGAGAAAGAAACGCAAGGAGAATTACCACCGGTGCAAGAGGAAACGCAAACGGAGCGATATTTTTAGTAGTTATTCCTATAGGTCGAAGCGACACCGCAGCAGCTCCCCGATGAGTTCCAGCAGCGACGACGCAACGAAATTAGACAAACGTACTTTAAGGCAATTGAAGGAGGCCGTCCGAATAAACGTGTCGCACGACTTGCATCACAACTCGTTGCGCACGCGGCTGAAAGCGATGATCGAGCCGGACGAGGAGGACGTCGAGGCGCTACGCGCCCTTGCCTTACTAACAAACAAAAATGACAATAGCAATAACGAGGATAAAACCGACGCCAATGAAAAACAGGACGATAACGACGAAACCTTAGACAAGGAACTGGCCGAGCTTCGATTGGAAGCGCTCAAGTCGGCCGTCATTAAAAAACATAACGAACGTAAAAAGCGGAAACTTGAACAAAATGCGATCTCAGATAATAATATAAGTAACGACAAAGAAAACACGGAAAATAACATCATTTCGGAAATTGCGATAATTAAAAATGCCGAGGTCAAGCCGGACGAGACTTCCATCGAGGACGACGTCGACGTCATGCGTGCCATGTTATTAGCTTCCATGTCGACGAAAATCGCCTCGAACAAAGCGCCAATCGTTGCAAACAACAAAAGTCTGACCGCATCCACTCCGATAGCTTTAAATTCCAAACGGGTCGTCACCAACAAGACCATCGTTAAAAGCAAAACGACGCTAGTCAAAAAGCCCCCCATTAAAATGCCTTCTGTTAAACCGTTAATCATAAATTTAAATTCGGATTCGGAATCGGACGATCAGGTCCCGTTGTCAAAACAGCCGGAAAACAATCCCATTGATAAATCGGTCACCGAATTCTTGCGGAAGCAGCGGGAGGAATTCGAGGCGAAACAGGCCGAGCTGGAAAAGTCGGACGAGAATTTGTTGGACAAATCGGTTTTGAAATTGCTGAGCAAATCGCAGCAAACGGAATATCAGCTGTTGAAACAGAAATTGCTGCTGGCAAGTAGGAAGCGCAAGGTGCGGCGATTGTCGGGTAAATCGCTTAAAAATAACGGCGAGCTGGAGAACGCGACTGCGCCCAACAATCTGAAGAAAACGCTGCAGGAGTTGCAAGTTGAGAAGGACGGAAGGTACTTTTATTATTTCATTTTTCTTTTTATCATTTTATAATTGATTCATCGATTGAATTGATGGTATGCTGAGCTCCTAATAGATTGCAGATGAAAGGTAAGTACAAGGAACTGGCGCCGCTGATCCAAAAAGTCAACTTGGCGAGCGGCCGACGGAAACAGTGCGAGGAACGGATTAAGAAATTGCTGGGGCTGCTGAGTCAGGCCCGTACCGAACACTCCAATTCCCATCAGGTCTACACCCAATTGGTACAGAAATTAACGCAAGCCAAGGATAATATTGATGTGCGGTTAGTTGTCAACAGAAATTCATTTAGTTTATATGTGTGTTATATTTATATAAAAGGGTATGTGCATGACAATACCTGGCTTTAGCGATGAAACAGGATCGGCTGCAAACCACATTTCCTTTAGGTGAAATCAATCATTCTCCAGCTGCTCCTTAATTCCACAACTTGATTATCATAAAATTATATCACTACTCAAATGTTTAACCAAATTCCATGAATTATTTCACCTCGCCTGGTTTTATGACACACATCAAAATGACATCTGACAATTCATTATCATTTTCAATCACTTAAAGCAGCTCCATCTACATTTTACTAAAAGGTTTTTGAAGGTCAACTTCCGATCGTTTTAATTCGCGTGAAATTTTTCATCGATGTTCAAGCCGATCCTGTTCTATAAATTTTCCGATGAGATATCAGCTTGACAGTAGAAACAAAAAAAAAACAATTGCGACTGCCCGGTATTGTTATATAACATGCACATATTCTATTTCAGCCTGTACAAATTGGCAAACGGAAAAAAAGCGACGAGCGTTACAGTCCCCATTTGTACAAAAACGACGGTAACGCCATCGGTAACACCTAAAGCCGTCCCCGAAACGAAAGTTGTCGTTGTCGTCGTACAAGAAAATAACGTAACGGAAAGTGCCATCGACGATAACCGCCTAGCCGACAATAACAAAGCCGCCGAGATCGGCGAACCAAAATATCCCGATTACGTGTCGCCGTTAGACAACGATAGGTTAGTTAGCATATTGTCGCATAACGATCGACCGCAAGCATCCGCTCCATGTTTTGTGTTATTTTTCAGGAACGGTTCGAAAAACGCATCGTCCAATAATCCCCTGCAAATGCTCTGTCCGTACGAACTGTTTGGCGTGTGCAAAGATCAAGATTGCGCCTTCAATCATTGTCCGTAATGTATAAATACAAACAAACTAAAAAACACTCTTTAACATATCCTCACGTAAAAATATAGTGGATTGTTTTCCAGATAACGATTCTATTTCCACTACAGATACAAATAATCTCAGACCAAAGTAATAATTTTTTTTAATATACATTAATATATATATATTTAAGAAAGATTGTATAGATATGCTGATATTGTTTTTATAAAAGAATGAATTGTTATTTAAATAAATATTATTTTACAAAAAAAAAGCTTTTACTGCAAAACAATTTTTTTAGGCAAACCGTTAAGGTAAGTGGTTTTTGTCCGGACGGTTATTTTAATAAAGCTGTTTAAAAATTTAAAATGCACGGCTTATATGAAAAATCTGAATAGATTAAAAACAATCGAAAATTTCAAACCGGCTTAAAAAAATTATAAATCGACAAAACAATTTTTTAGAAATAAATTTTAAAGTAGATACTAATATTATAATTGCTAATTTAATTTTATTAAATAGTTAGTATTTGAGGTGTGCGCATGCTTAGAGACAGCGAAGTTGCCAGGGTTGACCTGAGCAATTAGCTTGCGCTCCTGCATCGTGCGTTTAGTTTATGAAATTGTAAATTAATCAATTTCAAAACTATTAAACACAATAAACAACGTCCGCAAAAATTAATGAATAACGAGGCAAAACGAAAAATAATCGATATCAGCTTTGAATGTTAACAAGAAGAGAAACTGACATAAAAGTGCAAGATGGCCAATAGTTTACCAATGACACTTACAGAACAAACTAAGCAGTACGAAGGAAGTATTAGAAGATTTCATGTGTGCAACGAACAAAATAAAGTTTACAAAAAGTGCAAGAAAGTGCATAAATTGAATTGAGCATTTTGAAAGAAGAAACGAAGTTGTAGATTGGATAAAAGAAAGGTAAGAACTAGCCAACAGAATAGAAATAATGGAAAAAGGTCGTGGGACGCTATGTGAAACATCGAAAACCATTTTTCATAGGTGCTCCATATTGTTACTGTCAGTCCTGATATTGTCACTGTCACTAATTCGTGTTTTCAGTGCAGACTTCATGCTTTTGAATCTTGCGTGATTACCAAGGTGAAGATTGCAATTTTTGTCCGAACGTGCCATTAGATGTTTCACATCAAATGATATGAAAGCCAAGAAAAACATCTAAAAAGAAATAATATATGTTCTATGAGCGGCAATACGGTTTCAGTGAAGGTTGTAATACTGACGTGGCAATGAATAAATTGCAGTGAAATCTCTAGTTGCGGACAACTCCTATAACCGGACAGTTTAGAATACACCTGCATACTTTTATGTATTTATCTGACTTTTTTTAAGCGGACACCTCCGACAAGTGGACAAAATCAGTTGCACCTCAGTGTTTGCCTAACGGAGATTTCACTAGTATCATATAAAAACGATCAAAGAGAAAACTTATTAGCCATTTAATGATTTCAATGTGAAAACCAAGTGCTATTAATTTAGCTGTTAAGACTCGAAGATTGACTCCGTCAAATGCTTTACTAAAGTCGTTGTAAATAGACCAACTTGATATTTCAATTACTAAGCGTTTTTTGGGTGGGATTGATATGTAAGCAGATTAGATAGAGTGGCGCTTTCATATATTATTTTTAAGGCTCGGCAGTTGTTCGACCAATTCCTATGATTTTAACGGGTCGTCACCCGTTAAAATCATAGGTAAATTGAAAATCACCAAGTTTCGAGATTTTACCGACGATTGTCCCATCTGATTGTAGTTTTTGATTTATTATCACTACAAAAAAAGAGCGACAAATTTTTTTTCATTTAAATCGTTTCTTTTTGTTTGCAAACTATTTTGTTCGTAATAAAATGCAAATAATCGTCTTATTTATTTGATTGTTTTTTGATCTAACTAAAGACATGTTAATACAAGTTGTAGTTTTATTGTTTATTTTCCGAATAATTCTGTACGTATCTACGATAGATTCTAAAAATAAAGCGATTCCTATAAATTGAATTTTTTTATAGTTATTTAATTTGGTTGAATAGTGTTATAAAGTCATAGTAAAATGCAAATAATCGTCTTGTTTATTTGATTGTGTTTTGATCTAACTGAAGACTTTAATAATGTTAATACAAGTTGTAGTTTTATTGGTTGCTTTCCGAATAGTTCTGTACCTATATACGTTAGATTCTAAAAATAAAGCGATTCCTGCTAAATTGATTTTTTATATAGTTATTTAATCTGGTTGAATAGTCTGTTACAAAGCCGTAGTAAAATGCGAATAATCGTCTTGTTTATTTGATTGTGTTTTGATCTAACTAAAGACTAATATTAACACAAGTTGTAGTTTTATTGGTTACTTTCCGAACAATTCTGCAATAAATAAAGCGATTTCTGATCATTTGAATTTTTTTATAGTTATTTAATCTGGTTGAATAGTCTAGTATTTTTGTCAACATCAATTTAATTAAATATGAACTTAATTATGTTATAGTTTGTTATTATTTTTGTTGATTTGCCGTTTGCACGCTGGCTCGTATCCTGGCCTGTACGGTATTTTTTTCCTGTGCAAGCTCGTGCTGGTGATTCCTTTCAGGGCTCACTTTTTTCCAAAACTAGTTTTTTATCAAATTCAATATCCGATGTCCGAACGTGGTGCAATTCAACAATATTCATTCTGGAAATTATAAAATTAAATCTCCACAAATATAATAAGACGTAGATGTCGAAATGTATATATGGTCTGTGGATAAGATAAGTTGAAAAATATACTTTTAGAAATAAATAAAACAAAAATTACAGTGTTTTTAACAGCAAAAAAATTTTTACTTAATAATGACCATAAGTCGAAACTCGAGTCGCTAATATTTTTATTTTTAATAAATAAAATTTTTGTGGTTAAAAACATTGTAATTTTTTAAAATTTATTTCTAATAATGAAGTACCACATAGTAGAGCTCGAAACCATCCTTATGATTAAATATGCTTTTCTTATTATATTTGCGGAATTTTTATTGTATAATTTTAAGAATGAATATTGTTTTTTATCTTCGTCCATTCTATTTATTCTAACTATTGACTTATTCACATTGTTTTTCAAGTTGTAACCATTTTTATGTTTATTTTGTCCATCCTGTTTATAAACTGTTCGGTTTTGTGTTTTATTTTGCTTGGTCGATCACGTTCACGAATAAAAAGAATTTCAGAACGGACACCGTTTAAACTGTTTAAAGTGGAAATGGGATTCGCAAACACAACAAGTAAATACGATATTTTTTTATTATAATTACATAGTATTCAGTTCTCTTTTGTACATTTTACAATAATGACACAATATCTAACAAGTGCCGTCGAGAGGTAAATAAAAAAAAATAAACAAAGAATCAATTATGTACAACAATAACGGCATCCAATAAGGTTAATTAAAATAATAAAAATAGACATTTACAATATTACAATAATCGACGGGGGGGAAAAAATAGTCTTATTTTGTTACAATATCTACACAATATATATATATATATATATAAAAATTAAAAAAAATAAGGAGACGCCTCGGAATAATTTATTGATTATTTTACAAAAGAAAATAAGATTCAAAAAACATTTTAAAACAAATGCTCGTCTAAAAATTATGGCTAAAAATGGCTTCATTTTTATTTACAAGTCGGGAATAAATAATAATTTAAACGAACAAACAAACAAAAAATATATATTAATTGTTATTGTTGTGGTCATCGCGCTTGTACTCGGCGACGATTAGTCTTTAATTTAAATAACACAGCCGAAAGAATTTTTTATTCCTAACTAAATACGCATTTCGTTGTCCATGTTGTTTTTGCTCCGTTGCGGCGCTTGCCGGACGTGGTGGGCTGCCGATAGTCCCGGTGTTACAAGCGGCGATATCGAGGGGCTTTTGGTGGCCAGTGGTGATAGCGACGGGGAGAAGCTGGGAGACATGGCTGCGGAAGTGTTGTACCCCCCTGAACTGGCATCGTGACTAATGGGGGAGCGCGGTAACACGTTCATTTGATTGAGGTGGTGGTTGGAGCCGCCCCTTGCGTTTAGTATGGGAATGGAGCGAGGCGCAACTCCGGTTATCAAAGGGGGAGGAACAGTCTTCACTTGCGAGTTTTTTGATTTTGCACTAGATCCACTGGTGCCCGACTGCACCGAAACCGTATCGTCTTTTAATCGGGCTATTTCGCTAAACACATGGGCCAAGGGTTGGTATTGAGGCCCCCAATCTAATAAATAATCCCAGTTATAACTACCCGCTAGTTCTTCTTCACTATGCACTATGGAACTTAAGGAACCGTTCATTGAAGGTTGATGGGTTACTGCTGGGACCTCGCCATAGCCACCCATGTTCATCACGTGGTCCATGGTCACCCCGACGTCATCGGTGGAGCTGGCCCTATCGCTGTTGGCCACGTCGTTTAGTTTTGCGTAAAAATTAACAATGTCGTTGTCGGCGGCTGTTTCTTCGTCGAAGATTAGGCTGTCCAGCGGGACCTGGTTGATTCGACTGCTTTGCGGAACCGCTGTGTTATTTACAATGCCCAGTCTGGCCAAATATTCCTGCGTGTTTCTTACGCTAACATCGGATAGATTGTCCTCGTCGTCGTTTTGGCGGTGAATGCCAGAATCTCGCTGCAATGGGCCTTCGTTGATCATCCTGATCTCTTCGTCTTCATTGTCATCACCATCTTCGGCAGAACCGCGCCCGCTAGAGCCGGATTGCTCGCTGCCCGAAAGCTCCGATGTGGTTGCTGCTCCAGAGTTTGAGCTAGCAGTTGCGTTGTATGGGGGGATCTCGTCGTACTTAGGAGGGGCAAATTGAGCCGTTGGATTGTTTCCTCTTATTGGTATGGTATCGAAAGCGCTCGGATCTACATAATTGTTGGTAGTTACAGTTTCCTGGCTCAGATTGGGTTTGTTAACTTTTTTGCTCCTTTTGTTCTTCATGTGGAGGAAAACGAAAACTGCTCCGAATGTTAGCAGCAAGAGTATCACCGCTATTAGCAGGCCCAAGGCCCAATCGGTGATTCCACCACCTGATGCGGCTATGGTTTCATTGTTGATGGCCAAATTTAACCCGGGCTCTGCGGATGCGTCCAAAGTAATTTCAACCACTGTCATGTTGGTGAGGGAGTTTTGCCTTCCCGAACTGGCCGTTACTACCAAACTGATTTCCCTTCCTAGCATCCCAATGTCGGTTTTCTTTTTTACTATAACCGCACCCGTGGTTCGGTTCATTTTGAAATATTGGTTTTGAGTGGTCAGCTGGTAAACTACGCGGCCATCGGGGCCTTTATCGCGGTCGGTGGCTGTTACGTGTCCGATAACCAAACCGGCCGGCAAATGGATGGCGTTGGATGTGGGAAGGATGAATTTGTAAGTGCGCTCAGTAAATTGCGGATAGAATTCATCGCGGCTTTCAATTTCAACGCGAACCTTCACCAACGCGGATTTTCCGCCGATGTCTTGAGCTTTAATCAAAAAGATGTAGCGGTTGCGTATTTCATAGTCGAAGACTGCGCTGGTGCCAACCAAACCTGATGCGCTATCAATGCTGAACAATTTCCAAGCATCATCTGTGGGGTAATTGTTCGCACTTAAGCCTGTTATGGTGTAATTGAGTTGTCCGTAGAGTCCCCTGTCTAAATCGGTGGCGTGTGCTGTGAAGACGGCTGTGCCGATGGCCTCGTTCTCGCCGACAAATTCCAAATATTCGGAAACGGGAAATCGGGGCTCATTGTCATTAACATCTTGCAATTGTAATATTATGGAGCTTAACCCGCAAAGTTGGATGTTGCCGTGGTCGCAGGCCCTTATGACGAGCTTATAGTCGGTAGAGCCGGTGTCATAATCCAAAGTTGCGTTGATGTAAATAATGCCGGTGTTAGCATCGATGCTAAACAAGCCTTCGTCATTTCCCGAAGTAATTTCGTACGCGATTTGGGCATTGGGGCTTCCTTCCAAGTCGTTATCGTTTGCAATGACCTTGGCCACGCTCGAGCCTATATTCACTCCTTCGCTAATGGCAATTTCGTATTTGTTGTTTTCGAAAATCGGTTTGTTGTCGTTGATGTCGTCGATGTCGATGAAAACCATTATCGTCTCACCTCCGACGCTTATCTTTAGATTGTAGCTGTCGACCAGTTCCCTGTCCAATTTTTTAACCAAAATTACAACATCGCGGGGATTTGAAATTTCGAAGGCGCCGCCTTCGTTTCCTTCCATTATGTAATAGTAATAGGATTTCATTTGATCTAATTTCAGATTCAAAATTGTTGAGCCTAAAGTAGCATTTTCCGGTATGCGGACGCGGTACTCCCTCTTATTATCCGCGTTGTAAACGCC
Organism: Tachinus sp. AB-2021; assembly: GCA_030264575.1. Classification (NCBI taxonomy): domain Eukaryota; kingdom Metazoa; phylum Arthropoda; class Insecta; order Coleoptera; family Staphylinidae; genus Tachinus; species Tachinus sp. AB-2021. The sequence goes on along the minus strand of JARJEC010139720.1, from coordinate 636 downwards.
CGGCGATCCGTTGAACTTTACCCTAACGGCGCTTACCGACGAAAGCGCAGGATTTCCGCCATCTTCGGCTCTGACGCTCAAATAAACGTTTCCGGACAATGCGGAGACGTTGCTTTGGTTCACCTTCAGAACGCCGTCGTAGATTCCGATTGCAAAACCGGGGATGGGTGTCAGCAAAGAGTATTTTATGATTGCATTAGGGCCTGAATCTCTATCGGTCGCGTTGATTGTCAATATATTGATCATCGAGGTTGATTGTCCATCTGAAAAAATTATAAAATGGTCATTATAAAATCTTTTGGTGAATGGTATATGAATAAATGAAAGTGTTCCTACCTGGTACGTTGGTTTGGTAGGTCGTTTGCGAAAATTCGGGCGCGTTGTCGTTGACGTCGGTGACGCGTATTGTTAGTGTCGTCTGGGCCTTATGCGCGGCATCCGAAGCGATTATTTTCAATTGGTATTCTTGCCTGCTTTCGAAATCTAACGGGCTTTTCAGTATCACTTTGCCGCTGAATCTGTCGATGCTGAAATTGCGGAGCACTTCTTTGTCGGTTTCCGCGGCGAAATTGTAAATCAGTGCCGGATTGGTGTCCACGTCGTTGGCCGTTACGGTCGTCAGTACGGTTCCCACCT
>JARJEC010139714.1:0-25741 GCA_030264575.1 Tachinus sp. AB-2021 | reverse complement strand
GTCATCAACATATTCAATTAATATTTGCAGAATTTTAACATATATTTTAAAATAAATATCAAACATGTAGCCTTAATTGAATTTAGTGCATTCCTTAATTCAAATTAATCCTAAATAATTGGTTTATTGTTCCATTTTGCATTAAATATTAATTTAATTGTGATTTTTTAAAAAAATTATATTTTATCTTCTCACCAACTTAACCAATCTTAACTATCTTCCGAGGGGCACAACTAGAGCTGGTTTCCAAAGTATTTTGAAAATTTTACGCCTCTACCCTCTAAAATTTTTGAGATATGCATATCACATACATACATACAGACATTTTTCTAAAAACCATCTAGATTGACTTGGGAGGCCTCAAAATAGATATTTCCATTCAAATCTCGATTTTGAAATTTGAAGGTGGCAAGTTTGAATTTTAACATAATAAAGTATTCCATTGTTTTTAAGACAGTGGACACAAAAAAACAATATTTTTACATTTACCTTCATTCATTGTATACAACGTATAAATTGAAATGATTTCAAAAACCACCATGACAATAACAATTTGCAATAACATTGATCACGCGGGTTTTATTTTCCCTATTTCTGCAGTTGCAAAATGTATCAACAGATACAGTCAGCCACTTCGCTGATTTTCTCCTATATAAGTTATAAATAGTTTTAATTAACCTATTTATTATAAAGCCATTAGTTGTAATTTATAAAAACTAAAAATGATTTGATAATGAATCTTCTTCTCAAACAACTATTATCGATTTGAGAACATAACAATCTATCAAAACTATGTGTTAAAATAAGAAAAGAAGTTCTCTAAATTAAAATTAATAATACTTATTGAATATATTGAATACAAACAAACACCTCTAATAAACGAATTTGCTAAAGTTAAAATTAGATGTAGTAGTAGATTGTTGTGATAATCTACTGCACAGCCCTGGATAGTATAATAAGCCATTATTTATTGAAATTTAACCCAACAAAATATTTGATAAATTTAAATCTATATTTCATGACCAAAGTTTTTTTATAATTCATTAGTGACCCTGCATTACTGTTTTAATTATTTATAAAAATATGCAACTAAAATATTTAATTCCCTATTCTTCATTATGTACACATATAATGAATTTTGTACATGTATAATTAAAAAACAATACAAACCAACTCATTATAATACAAAACTGATTACCTAATACAAGCAGATTTACCCAAACCATGTTCAATCATTCCAGGATGCAAGGATAGAAGAGTCAGAATTGTAGAACACAACGGATGCACAGGTGATTTATAGAAAATCACTCGTTTCTCCAGTAATAATAATTTGAATAAAAGTACAGCTTTATGCCTCCATTGTAATACAAAATCACGAGCCGAAAGACCTATAGAGAAAAAATTAAGAATTAAATTAAGAAAGATTGTTTATTTATTTTTTTACAAATTTGGGTTGTTTTTGGTAATGGGTAACTCAAACTATGCTACTTACTAACAAAAAAAATGATAATTATGAAATAAATAAATAAATATGTAACGTATTTTTAAATAATTGCAAGGCCGTAAATTTAAAAAAAACAATTTAGAAAAATATGATTATATATTATAAAAATATGAATATGAAATACCGGGTCATTCTAAAGGTATGGTACAAACTTAAAGGGTTGAGGAAAGATGCTAAAGAATCAAAAATTACCAGTACACTCATGTACAATTTTCAACCGTCAGTTGTTAGTAACAAATGATTTTTTGTTTTATCATTGTTCATTGTTTATTTCATAGTAAATCAAGTAATAATTGAAAACAATGGCACAATATCATGATAGAGATGTATTTTATATACAAGTTTTGGAATATGGACAAAAATATCCTCACCAAAAATATCTTGACTAGTGCCCAAAAATTTTGAACGGTTGCACCAAAATTTGCGTGAAACGAGTTAACTATACCTGCATCATCATGTAGGAAGAAATATTGTCCATAATAACGCAAACATTATTGACACACTGGAAGAAAACCCGGTAACAAATACTAGAAGTTTTCTAAACAACAGGTGTGAAATGTAAGAGATTCACTGTGCCGGCGTTGTATACGCAGTATACAAGTAGATAGACTTTTGAGCAGCTGTTGTGTTTTTAAAATTTTAATTGTAATTTTATACAATTTAATGTTATTTTGATTCATTTGGTAAATATTAATGCTTATTAAATTAAATGAAATGAATTTGACATGTTTTTAGTAATAAATAATAAAAACTATTCGACCAAAAAAGTATTTAATATTGTTGAAGTAATTGAAAATAGGATCAGGAAGTTAGATTTTCTATCTCCATAAAACCAACAAGCTCAATCTCCGTAAAAAGCAAAAATTGTCTCTTATAATATAATCAGACAAAAAGTGTTTTTAATTTAGTTGCCGAAATAGAAATTCCCTTGGTTATCCATCCATTTTGGATGATTCAATTTCGTTATTATTAGCCTGTGCTTTAAAGAAATAGATTATATTTTTTGGATGCATCACTTCTTTTATACATGTCTGACCTGGTTTCCTTTTTAAGTGACATTAAATTACTTTTGCTAATCAAAACAAACAAAACATTTTCTGTATTACAAAATTTTAATAGAAAATTTAGAAATAAACTTTCAAAGAGTCACTAAATGTAGTGAGGTATTTAAAAGCATATTTTTAAAATAAAAATTTAAATTTTCTATTGCATTTTATAATATTTTATATTGTTGTTATGTTCAAGCAATAATTATTTGATTTACTATTTTTATATTACCATTTAATTTTTATAAAGAATATATAATATTATACCCGTTTATATTAACATTTACATTAGTTAATTAAATTTTTTGACGAAAAACCGGGAATTCCCGGGAACACCCAAATCGTTTGTCTCGTGTCCCGGGAATCAAAAATATCTTGAGACTTAGCAACCCTAAAGACAAGTGCATTTAAAAGTAACAGAGTATACCAGTTTTTTTTTCTCTCAAAGTAGAGGGTAAAAAAGTTGGTGTTGATGGGTCAGACAATAACTGAAGGATCACATTTCTCAACATAAAAGGGATTGTACAAAACAATTGAGTTCCACCAATCTGTCCAATCATCATATTGGTACTGCCATCTCTTTAATTTCAACAGAACACTGCTATATATTAATTTTACTCTAATCTGACTTGAAATTTTAAAAAAATTATTAATCATAAAACATTAATTTCTTTTAAAAACAATTTTATTTAATCTGTCCAATTTATTCATATTTCCAAATAATATATTATATTTAATAATTAAACAATTAAAGGTTAGCCGATCTGGTTGCTTTATATTTCACATAGTCAATTAACATGATTACTATTGCATTTTAGAACTCTAGAACAACTGTTTCTTAGGAGTGAAATTAATGAAATTTAATATACAATACAGGGTGGTTAATTTTTTTAACATAGTGTACATCAATGTTAAAAAAATTAATATAGACGTTTATTGGACATGGTATATGTTAATATATAAAATTCCATAGAAAAGTAATAATATTTCATAAGAATAAAAATGCCAATTTCACGGAAAGCTCTATTATGGTCCCGCATTCCCTTAATTTGCCCTCGTCCAAATAGTATAAATTGGTAAAAATTTGAATGGCTTATCAATCACGCCATTCTATACAGCACTAACAATTAAACCAAGTCAGAAAACACTACAAACTAATGCGATAAATAAACAGATGATACAAAGAGATAACTTGCTCTACACGTGACTCCCAACCTTTAAAGTTTAATTGATTGTTAGTAAACATAAACCAACTATCTCCAATAAATTTAATTTTTTTTAAACCAGTAAGTATATTTATGTATATTGCTTTAGTCTGAGTGTATTTCCTAATTTTTTTATCAATTTTTTCTCATTATAAATAATATAAAATAAATTTGAGGGCCTAACCTGAAAAAAATTGTAATAGGCTGATTTTTTTGATGCACCTTGTTATGGTTGACTATAAAGTGTGAAAAGTCACTCAATCAATTTGTCTGCTGCTAGCTGAGTTTCGCAAGGTCAAGGAAAACATCTCAAAAACTAAACTATTAATTTTCTTCTCCTTTCTTGATTTATTCATCATACCAATGTGTATGCAAAAAATCAACCTGTTACAATTTTTTCCATATTCAAATCTATTTTTCCTGGACCATTTATATTCTAAAAAACTTTTTTTATTACGTTGAAATTGGCCACCGTTTGCTAATAAACGCTTCTCAAGCATCATCGGTGTAATTTACTGAATAGATACCAATAGATACATATACACACTAAGTAAGACAAACTGACAGATTAACATTTGACGTGTTTGTTACATTACCTATGTTATAATTTTAATTTTATTAAAAATTTAACTACATTGTCAAGTGTAGTTTTAATTTGAATTTGATTTATAATTCAAAAGTAGTTTCGTTTCCAATTTTTTCATTCTACGACTTATTAGAAGTTAATTTCCATATATTATTTTTGTGGGAAACACTAAGAAAAAATATATACATTTTTGTACCTTAAAGTCATTTTTTAGATTCAACTTTGAAAAATCTAATATACCGCATACAAATCGCAATTTTCGCCGGATAAAAATTACAAAAAATGTAATTGATCGGAAGTTATCCATAAAATCTGAAAATGCCGTCTTTTTTACTGATTTTTTTGTTTTAGTCGGAAAATCGGAAAAAGCGTTTATCCGCGTTACAGACATATCTAAAAAGCATGCAACAAAATTTTATTTGTTACTCTCCGTGTATTTTATATGCGTGCAAAAACAGAGACAGAAAAAGAAAGCAATATTAGTATATCAATAAGTGTTGTTATAATAATAAATACATAATGATATGAATATGATAATGAAAATAATATTTATAAAAGTAGCAATTTGGAAGTCTGGAATAAAACTAGCAACACGTTCTCATAATATAATTCGAGAATTTGTGCTATAGCAGTTTTATTTATTTTTAATTATCAATTTAAAACAAAATAAATAGTTTAATTATTAGGTACAATAAGTATAATGTTACTTAGGTACACCGTCCGCCGGTATAAAAATAAATAATATGTTATAAATTTCAATCTTCACTAATTGTTCACATGTCAATTATCAATTAAAACCTAAAGAAAAATGATAAATGATTACTCATTAGGTACAATAAATATAGTGTTATCCAGGTACCAGTAGTATTTTCAAGAGCCAAAATTATTAAACAACAAACAGCACAAATCTGAAAATTCACAAAAGTAAACAAAATAAGTAGACTATAGATGTCCTAGAAGCTCAAGTCTGAAAGTCATTACAAAAAAAACTTATTTAATGTCAAATGGCAAAAAAGTATCCGGGTACCAACGTCAGCCATCTAAGGGTTAAATGTGATTAAATATTCATTTTTAACAAGGAACGTTGTAAAATATATTTACTTTTTATTTTAAGTTATTTTGACAAATCTGATGTCAGATGAAGTAAAAGGAATTGAAGTGTGAGTAGAAAAAAGAGAGGCTAAGAATGTAACAATTTAAATGGAGCGAGTAGGGATACAGAAAGGGAGCGAATGGAAATGAGTTGAACTGAGTGTGCATTTAATTTTCATTAGTAATACGATGATTATCGAATTTTAAATTTGTTCGATTTTGAAAGATAAATTATGTTGCTTGGTAACCACCGCGAGCGCGATATCGCGAGTGTGGTTTCCCGTAAAGCAATTAATATTAAATTTATATTTTACTGACATCGCTCGATTTAATTTTTAGTAATGTCATCATGAACGTCACTGGCAAAAACACAAACAATAATTATATTATTTGTCATTTATCAATTCGTTTGCATAAAGCTGCCTAAGCAAAAAAAAATCAAAAGCTTGCACTCAAATTAGAATGAAATAATCAGTATAATTATATTATAATAAAATTAAAGGTTTTACTTCTACTGTACGTGTTACAAGCACACTCACAATTTTTTAAACCTAATACACATTTCATTTATAATGCAAGTGATAATAATAGAAATTTAATAAAAAAAGAATTGAGTTCAGTTGAGTGCCGCTATACTCTCGAAGAATGTGTAAACATCGTGTCTTGCACGTATTTATGCATAGGAAACCTACTGCGTAAATAATATGCATGTTGTACCCTTTATTTTATATAATTAATTGATGTAAACAAAAAATTTTAACATCACATATTGTGATGCGAGTCCTGTTCTGATAAAAACATTCCTCTCATTCACAATAAAATATAATAAAAAGTGCAATATATAATACAGCACAATAAATTATAATAAATATTAGCAATTAGTATATAAACCAATGTTATTTATATAATTTCAGTTTTAACAATAAAATCACACCGTTCAGCAACAGAACCTCTAATAAAACTTGCACATACACAGGGCAGCTTCCGTGAATACCAGTAGCATCTACATGACTTACATTTACTCATCAAAATTTAGTTATAAATGTAATAAAAGTTTTAATTCTGTTGTGTGTGTGTGTGTTCCACACTTGCATTTTTTTATAAATAATGGCAATTATAATAAAAATCTTGATAAAAAGAAACAAAAAATATTTACCTACAAAGGCTTGAGAAGGTGACTCATTTTGTAGCAAGACAGAATTTAAGTGATGATAAGTATCTTGTAATAGAGATACTTTGCTAAAATCACCCTCATCAAAATATGCATGCGTTATCAATGCCATTTTCACTTGAATATGTCCATAAAGTGGCAAGGTACTTAAAACACATACTGACTTCTGAACTGTTCCTCTTGTTATATCCGATGTCAGATTAGTTATTTTCTAAAAAAAGAAGAAATATTAAATATATAGTGTTGATCAAAGCTTATTTTTCATTTTAATAAACATAAAAGTTTATTCATTATGTGGCCAAAAAAATCTTTACCCTTCATCTGACTTAAATGTACAATCTTTTCTCCCATATATCACAAGGGGCAAATTAGGAGACTAATCAGCAAGTTTAAGCTATGCATGCACCATCGTATTTCATTTAAACAATAGAAATGAGCTGGTGAAGACATAACCTTAATCAAAAAGATCCATGTTTAGGTTACTCTCAGAAATATGTGTCTGTCAGACAGGTAGCTTGAAAAATAGGAAAAAAATATAAAATTTGACACAAATTAAATAAAATCTCAAATACATTGTATGAATATGTAAATACAATTACCTATATTTGAGCAATTTAAAAGCCAGAATCTACTATTTACAAAAATATATCAGTTTTTGAAATAATTGAAAAAAAAAAATTGTATCAAAAGAGTATGATTTTCTATTGAAGAATGATCTAAACTCATTTTTTCCAAAAATCGAGATATGATTTTATTCCTGAGTCATTTGTTCAGTGTTTAACTCAGATTCTGTACTCTATTGTTGTTCAAATTATTACAATTGTTTAGAAAAAATGAACTTTCTTAAATTCATAAATTGGGCAACTATAATTTTGAATGTTGTTATCGGTAATAATTCTCTATTACTTTATTACAACATGAACTGATGGCATTGTAATTATTTAATAATTATATGTAAATATTCTAAACTATCATTCACATGCAGATTAGTGCAGTTATATAGTAGTGTAGAAGTTAGTTAGGTTTTGGCAAATCAAGCTGTAAAGATTATTATTGCCTTGGTAATGTAGAATGCAGTAAGCGTTCAGATTCAGATTAGTGCAGTTGTATTGGAGTGCAGAAGCTAAGGTCCAAATTTTCTACACTACAGTACAACGCACTGATGCAACGGCCAATCAAATACGATCAATATAACTATAATCGGTAATACAGAAATTGTCATTTTTGTCAGAATTGATAGAAGTGACAATTTCTGTATTTTTTAATTTTATTTATTATAAATGTCAAAGGTTTTGTTATTAATTAAAACTGGGTAGTGAATTTGCTTGAAATCAATAATTTTTTCAGAAATTTTGGTGCGTTCAAGGAAGTTACATTATATCAAATAAATTGGATTTTTTTTGAATATTTAAATTTGACACAAGTTTTAGCAACACTAATCTCTATGTAAATGATCAAATTTTATTACAATACAACTGCAATACACCGCTGCACTGTAACTACACTAATCAGTATTTGAACGACCCTTTATTCAATTCTCTATTATGTTGTAGAAAAAAACACTTTATAATAGAATAGAATTACACTATTAGACCAGGAGTTAGTGATAGATTTTCATAAGTGATTTTACTCTGTATGCCTTTTGCCAACCTGAGTAAAATGGTATAAAAACGCTTAATTTGCATACAAATGTTAATTAGAGTAAATATAAACCCAGTATGATTTTATTATCAGAACATGCACATCCTAATACCATGAAATAGACATACTGAGTAAAATCAGTAAAATCACGTCCAAAAAGTTGACTAACTTCCGGTCCATATGCAGTAGTTGACAAATATCAACTTGCCACTGATTCCAATGAAACAACAAATTTTCGACATTTAAAAAATCCTTCAAATCAGTTACCTCCACAGATATTTGTCGAAAACATGAAATTCCATATATCGTTCTTCTTGGTTTTGTAAGGGTAGGTAAATGAAAGTAAACAGTGTCATCATCATAATTGTGAGAACCATCGGGAAGGGCAAGAGTTGGTAAATATTTCCATCCAGGAGGACATTCATTTGGACTACCAGGCACTAAAGGTGGATATGAATATTCCACCTAAAATAGAAAAACTTGCTTAAAAGAAATCCTCTTCAATTTAGATTTTGCAATATTAATTTTAATTATGAAATGTCACATTGACATACAAATTAAGGTTAGGTCATTATGTTAAAATATGCGTTTTTACGTCTTATTATTATTATTTATCTAACAACATATTAGTAGTTTTCTTTTGTAAGATGACAAATTATTTGTGAGAATCATAAACCATTACAGTCTTTACACCCACCTGACAACCCTTCTTGTGATGAAATCCTACAACAAGTACATAACATATCGGCCCTTTAGTTTCGTTCATTTTAATGTAACGTGAGCCGGATTTTAAAAAGTATCACATTTATATTTTGTAAATTCGGATTCGGCTCATCAAGCAAATCTGTGTGTCACACATTAGTACAACATCAAATTGAAGATAACAAATAATCGCGACCAACATAAAAATTAAATAATTTTAATTGAAAATATTTATATATTTTTTTAAATGCAGGGCTTATATAGTTTTAAAACTATTTAATATTAATAGTATGATCCACTTTAATTTTAAATATTTAATAATGAATATGATCGTTTTTTAAAATTTATTTCTTTGACAATGAATTTTCTATGTTGGCAATTCTGACAAGCGATGCAAGCATTGGCAAGTCAAATAAACAAAACAATTTTAGGTTACAAGATAGAAGAATATCAAAAATATACAAAGATATTAAAATGACAACACACAAAGTTAAGGCAAAACATTTTGAAAATCCATTCCCAGATTACTCCATTGGAGAGGCCCAGGATTTGATAATAGGACATGAGGTATTTTATTGTATGATATTAAATGATTTCTAATTTCTTGTGGTCTTACAGATAAAAAAAGATGCGAAAATAACAGCCCGGCTTTCAGAAAAGTGGGAAAGAGCTACAGAGAAATTTAATACACATTTAAAAACTACTGATACTACTGTATATACTGGAACATCTGGTATTGCTTTACTTTATTTGTTGAAAGACCCACATGGTTTGGATAATTTGCAGGTACAATTTAATGAATTCTCGAAAACAATAATCTGTTTTTTTTTAAAATTTAGTTTGTCATTAATTTAGGGAATCTGTAAAGATATATCCCTATACTTTACAATTTTTTTTATACATAATGATTATTTGCTGATAGCACCCTTAGACGGATATAACCAACAGTTTTTGTTTTATCTATGCAGTCGCACATGATTTTGTCATTGATTTGCTTTTTAAAATATTGACTAACAAATACGAGCTAATTCGTAACATACATATTTCTGCAGCTACGATAAAATTTGTAGTATATAAGTGTAACTATGGATAGATGGCTTCTGGAAAAAAATAAACTTCAACACTGGCATAAATGAGCAGAAAATTTAGTAATAAATGCTCACAAAATATATATAAAACAATCTTTCACACAAAGGGCTGGCTTTAGGTTGGATATAAATTTGATAAGGTTTTGTCAGACGTGGTTTCTTTTCGGTAGATGGGATACTGTGTAAATAATGAAGCTCTTTCGTTCTAATTTTTTTAAAACTGGTCTATCTTCTCCAATCAACGATGAATGCTTCTCTAAATTTTCTAAGTTTTAGCTTTTTGAAAAAGTTTATGTGCTTTATGTATATATATTTCTATAATATGTAATGCAACTTTTTGGGCCACCCAATAGTCTTTCTTAGAGATGTGTAATATGACTGCATTTAACCTGAACTGTTAATGCACATTCCTTTAATATAATCTCGAATTTTGATTTGACACCTCTACTATTTCAACAATTTGCATGTTTGATATTGTAAGAACGTTTCATTTGTCTTTCCATTTACAAACAACAATTGGACTATTTTGCTGACAATGAAAACTCCCATTTTTCAAGCATGTGCCGTTTATACCCATACAATATCATATTGAAGGACGTTCACAAAAAATTTAACAAATCTTTAAGGTCCTATGTTGGGGCTATCCTGACAATTAAAAATTGATTTTATAAATCGAATATAAAAAAAACTAAAAAGTAGACTCTGGGTATATTTTTTGTTTGATTTATTAATTTATGCTTTTTTTAAATTTATTGCTCTTAGTAGTAAGCCTATGGCTTGTGATGGGGTTTTGATGGGACCAACTTCTTGTGGAAATTAAATAGGACTTCTAAAGGCTAACATTGTTATTGTTATAATTTGAAACAAAATCAGGAAGCTTAGTTTTGAAATGTGTTATTTATACCGTATTTTATTACTTTTGTGACATCACATGTCATTCTAACATTCTATTTTAATATTTGTAATTTTGAAATGTAATATTATAACACTTGTGTTAATTTGTTATGTTTGTGTTACGACATGTTATAAAACAACATTCAACAAATTCACACTTTTGAAATCTGTTATGTAAAAATAGATATGCTATTTACAACTTGTCATAGAAATAACACTGTACAAATCGCTGGTGTTATCATTTTTTCACAGATTGATTTGAATAAAATAAATAAAATGACCCATTTAAAAGATTTTAATTTAATTTTATACAACAAGAATAGAAACTGAATTTTCAGGGATCACAATAATCCTTTTGATTATAATGATCAATTTTTTATCAAACTATTTATTTTAGACAGTCATTTATTGTATGTATTTAACTTTTTTGATGCGTAATAGCCTTAGATCAACGTAATTGCGTATCAAAAATGTTATAGATAACAGAAAATGTTATGTTAACATAATGTGTAAAAAACTCATAAATAGACTTTATATGTACATATTTCTATGCAGTTACATATCTTTCGGTTCTTTTTATATAAATCTAAAATATTATGTTGTATGCACAATTAGACGTGGTATTTGAGTTTGTTTCTATAGGAAAGATACACATACAGTTAATTTTTTTCATGTTGATAAGCAAATAAAACACATAAAAACATAGAAACCTGAACTCTAGCTATAACCTATGTCTAAAAAGTCGTAGTATGTATTGTAAACAATGCAGATAGTGTGTATGCCTGACTATTGCAAGCACTCATGTGCTTTCAAAATATCAAAAAATAGGCGGTATACGGTGTGTGGATTAATTGGCGGATAAACTTTGTAGTCAAAAGAAAAGAAAATCTTAATAAGAAAATGCTGAGAAAGTTTGTTTGGACTCAAGAGGTCCTCAAAATGCATGTTTTATGTATTATATGATGAATTTGCTTTCTTTTTTAGTATTATAAAAGTTATGAGGTTTATTGAAAATAAGAAATATGGAAAATTTAGCAAGTTACTTTTGAAGAATAAATCAAATTTATATTAAAAAATGCGCTCTAATTTATAATATTATCTAAGATTAAAAACCGATTGAAATATCCTCCGCTTTGTTGAGGCTCCAGGCACGTGCCTGTGTGATAATTTACTACTGCATGTTGATACTTGAAATGTCAAACAATCAGTTTCTTTTGAAGAGCACATTCTATTTTGTAAGTTTGTTAAATGTTTCCAAAATTTTAGTAAACTTAGTAGAGGTTATGTAATGTATTTAGTAATAATAATTTATTTTAGAAAGTTAAAGAACTACTACAAACTAAGGCAATTATGTCAAAACGTCGCTTAACATTCCTTTGTGGAGACGGTGGCCCTTTAGCTATTGGAGCGGTTGTAGCACATCGATTGGGAGATATTTCTGAGAGTAAAAATTTGATCAAAGCTTTACTTTCTTTAAAGGCTAATGCAGTTAACCACAAATCAGAATTAGCAAATGAATATTTATATGGTAGAGCTGGGTATCTATATGCTATTCTTTATGTTAATAAACATATTTCACCACCACCAATCGAAGAATCCATAATTAGAAGTGTAAGTTACATTTATTTATTTTATTTATTTGTTAAATTGATTATATTCCAGATAATTGAAGCAATGTTGAAAGTTGGACAGAAAATGTCTAAAGAACAAAATTTCAAATCTCCATTAATGTATGAATGGCATGACAGTTATTATTTAGGAGCAGCTCATGGTTTATCTGGAATTATTTATCTCTTATTGCAAGCTAAACAGTATTTAACTAACGATGAATTAAGTATTTTGATAAAACCTTCAATTGATTATTTAAGTACATTAAAGTTTCCCAGTGGAAATTATCCATCCTCATTGGAATCACAAAGTGGTGATAAATATGTACAATGGTGTCATGGAGCTCCTGGTTTTATTTATATGTTTAGTACAGCTTATAAGGTAACTATACTGTGTGCTCGGTTTCGACTTTGCGCATAGGGATGTCCATAACTGCACTTGACTTCTCTTGGCATTTTATTATACATTGTTCTATGACAGGTCGGCAGGTATCGGCACTGCTCTGCAGCCTGCCGACCTATCATAGAACAATGTATAATAAAATCCTGAGGGAGGTACAGCGAATTGCCGCCGATCTGCGAGATGTGTGATGCCATTCAGTCAGTGTTTATCTGAGGTTATACATACCTCCACTTCACAACCTAATATAATATAAAGCAACGGTAGGCAATAATTCCTAATTATGTCAGTTTAAATCGGGGCGATGGTGTGTAACCTTTTATAAACGGGGACTAAAACATCCTGTTTTGCCAATTATGCTGTTTCCGACAATCCCCGTAGTGCCTAGTCATTACAGGGATTTCTGTGTTTAACACGAAACATATACATATATACTTTAATTACAATTTAAGAAATTACATACCTACAGTATTTAGAAAAACGAATTTTGCTTGTAGCTTCTTACTCTAGTAAGAAATTAGAATAAACATCGATTTAGAAGGCTGTAAAAGAAAATGCACCTTTTCCAAATTTTGTTTTGTCCACCTTAAATTACACAAAAAACATTCAGAAAAATTAGAATAAGTATTACTAAAAAAATGAAACTAATTGTTAAAAATAACTACAAGAAAATGACATTCTGAGAGATGAGATAACTCATCGCCCTCACGGACATGATGAAAAGTGTATGATTGATATATAGTTTTATGAAATTTTCAATATTGCCATAAATAAACGGTTTTCTATATAAAATTTGTGCACATGTTAATCTACAGTAATTCACAAACACTGTGCCGCAAAATTCTTGAAGTATGCCGCTAGTTCCAGGCAGAGCCCTTTCAGAAAGGAAAATTATTTGTTTTTTTACATTACTTTATCATTGACGGTACATTCAGTCAGTTAGTGTATCTCCAAAGGTTGAAATTACTAAAAGCGTACCGTGACGAGAACAAGGTTGAGAATCACTGATTTATGAATTTAGATGTCCTCTCCCCGCAGGGCATTTGAGTGTTCCTCTGGATCAAATTGTTTAAAAGAAACCCTGATATTAACTATTATTAAAGATCACACCACGGTACCCATGAATACCAGCATATAAAAATCGACTTGTGTTAAAGAAATGCACCCGAGTTTATAACCTAATATTTAACATAACAATATGCAGAAAATAATTCTTATTTTAGGTATTTCAAGATCCCCGTTACTTGGAATTGGCTTTACAAGCTGGTGATATTGTTTGGCAGAGAGGATTATTAAAGAAAGGTTATAGTATATGTCATGGCGTTTCTGGCAATGCTTACTGTTTTCTTGAATTATATCAAACAACTAATGTAAGTTAATTTGTATTTCCTTGGCAATATATTATTTTACCAAATTTCTATTTAATTTTTAGGATGTTAAACATTTATATCGTGCAATAAGGTTTGCAGAATGGTGTATTAGCTATTCAAGTAAATTTGAACAATATCCTCCGGATCGCCCACTTTCATTGTTTGAAGGTATTGCAGGGCCAATGTATCTTTTGATTGATATTCAAAATCCAATGGAAGCTAAATTTCCTGGCTATACATTATAAAGATTGACTGTTTTTATTATTTTTTACTCGTTTACATGTGAAATGTATCCACTAAATATATTTTTATTGAGTCAAGTTTTTTATTGTAGATGTACAAAGAACTTTATTAGACTGTGAGTTAGTGACGGATTCTCCGACATGATTTTACTCAGAATGTCTTTTGGAGTGGATATAATATGCATGTTCTGATGATAAAAATGGTAAATTATAAAGAATCATCTTGGGTTCTTCATACAGGGTGCCCAGTAAAGTGATTACATAAAATTTACACTTCTTCTACAACAATTTTATGTTACAAAATTTATGTAAAACTGTTATGTTAATATACTCCAACCAACATAGCGTGTATGGAAGTAGTTTTTGCGCAAGGATAGAAAAGAACTTGTAATACGAGAGAGATCCAGAGTATGGTTAGAGTCAAATTTTGATTTTGTCTCTGAGCATATTCTAGACCTTTCTTGTGTTATGCGCTGCACTGTAATGTCTAATAGAACCGTAAATTATATTTTTAAAGTAAATTATAAGCAAATTGGTTTACATTATAAAAACGTAAAATTTACATTAAAAAACGTTAATTTCAATACGTTTCTTTTACATATAAATAGTAATATAAATATTACGTAAATTCTGCAGCGTTCAAATAATGTATTATAATTTCCGTAAATTTTACATAAATTATCAACAATATTAGAAACATTAAAAATGATGATGATGTAAATTAAACAGTTATTTGCATCTTACTAAATATGCAAGGAGTGAGTATACGTAGTTTCTGTGCTTGTTACTTCATGTCATTTTAAAAAACTTATTTTGAATGAACTATAAATGACAGGACTGTACGGTAAACTTTAGAATCATGTTTAATGTTGTTATTGTTACATGATTTGTGGTATTATAATACAAAATTTAACAAATATCAATTATGTCATGATGCGCCTTAAATTTTAAAATAAGTAAATTAATCAATAAGGTACTTATTTAGTTAATATAAAATTTGCATGTTTTATAAATGTAAATTTTACGTAAATTTAAAAGCGTAAATCGTCGTTGCCATGGCAACATCGTCTAACTCAGTTTGCTCAATTTTACAGCTGAACGGAAAAACGTTCTATAACTACATTGGCTCTAAAAACCACGTAGGTTTGGGAATCTTGTTTTTAATTTTTTTGAATTCTACGACTTAGAAGAAGTTACTTTGCACGATTATTTTAACCGAAATTTTACAGAATAAAATTTTATGATAATTTTCTTTGTATTAGTCGTAAAATCGGAAATACCGAATTTTACATGCATATTTAAAAACTAAGTTCATTTTAAATACTTCCTATATAGCTAACTTGACGTATTTTCATCTACACTAAAGTAAAAATTAAAATTTAGTTTGAGTTACTTTCACGGTATCTTCGGTTTTTCAACAATCACGGCCCTGTTATTGTGCAAACATTCCACCTTTGACAAGTTGAACGTCCAAGAAAATATTAATTGCATTTGTTTAAATTTCATCAATATTCATTATTAATATACTTATTGGCTTAGATACACTAAAACTACTAAAAGCACAAATAGATTTACCAAATTCAACTTTGATAACTCCCAATTCACGAACTAAAATCCACTATTACGAAGTAAATAAGAAATTACTAATTTTTGTCGAAATAGAAAATTATACTGGAACAAAAGTAAAAATCTCCGTATATGAACATAGGGCAACGTTCTAGTTCCACCATACAAAATTAATGACAGTCTTATAAAGGAAACATTGAGTAAAACAGAAAATAGTTACGCATCCCACATAACACTGTTACGTTTTATTTACATTTTGAAATGTAAACTCTAAAATATGAAGCGTTTTATTTACGTGATTTGTACGTTGTTTGCAATTTTTACGTTGTTTTATTTGCGTCAAATGTCCGCAAATAAAACATAAAATACTATATAAAAACGTATATACAATACATTACATTTACGTTTATAAATTAGCGCAAAAAACATAGTTTTCCGAAAAATGTATGTAAAATAAACGTACATTCTACATTAATTATTTACGATTTATTATGTAAAATATGAGCCGCTGTTTTTGAAAGTTAAACCAATCCACTTTATTTTGTTTTAGTAAAACGATTAAAATATTAAGTTAATCTCAATTTGTAATAAGATACTTATATTAAAAAAACTACACTTATTTTACTTAAAATCAACGAGCCGTATGAGTCACATGTTGATCCTATTCTTTAGGAGATTCAATATTTAGCATTTCCTTTAAATATCTACATTTACTAAACTATTTATATTATTCCAAACTAAACTTTCGGCTTACATTTGTACAAGTATTTACTATTTCTTTTTTATTGTTAAAGTCTAAAGTGAGATTCCCATCTAAAAGTATGTGAATAATCACGTTTTTTATTTTATATATTTTATGACATATTCAAATTTGAAATTTCTCGAGTTCAAGCAATAATTCCCGGGAATCGATATTTAATCTATATTTATATTTTTCCGAAATTACCGTAAATTTGTCCCGGAAATTCCCGATTCAGCAACCCTAATTCCGATCATCTAAAGTGGACAGTCTCTTATACAATCTTATTCATACTAATCACCCTGTATACAATAAAAGAATGTATAAACGGAGGCGCAATTCGAAGAATGAATTACCATCTGCAAAAGTTTTAATTTTTTAAATTAACTTCCAATTCAAGCATACTTACATTTTTTAATTCAATTTGATATTTATTTATTATTATTGTTTCTTAAATTGATGCTATATTGTGTTGAGAATTTCATATGCAGATTGTGGGTACGGAATGTAATCACTGTGATTAGTAATAAATTGTTTTATTGGGTACAGAACACAGAATATATGATTTGTTGTTTTGGAGTTACAACTTTTCAAAGTGACTTATGGTGTGAGGTCTCTATATAGTTGTTGATTCATTAGGTATTAGCAACAAACTCGGAAGATCGCAAACCAATTATTTTGGTGTTTTTGTTTATATATTTTATTTTTTGTTTATTAGTCGAATAATTTGTTGTTTTTTGGATATTTTTCTATAGATTTTTAGTTAATTTTTAATTGGCCCTTTTTCCAATTATTATAATTTGTTTATTTTAGTTTAATTTGTTAGGTATTGTGTGAGTGAAATGTTAAAAAGCACAAAAATGGCAAAATAGGCAGCAAAGATGCTAAAAAAGAAGTCTGTTGTTTTGAATTGTATTATTAATTAAACTACCTTGCAAGTTTTGATAAAACTATACAACAAAAAATATTACCTATACAAGAAATATAATATGTTTATGGAAATGTTAAATATTACAAACTATACGGTACAAATATTAAAAAGTAAACATTATTATATTACATAGCACATTAATGAGAAAATTTTCTAATCCTAAGTTACTGAAGCAATTAACAATAATACATTTTTGCAAATTGGTAGTTATAAAATTTTGCCTTCGGTCTGACAAAATATGTTTATAAATAGAGAAGGCTCTCTCGCCTTCTACTGAGGTAATAATAGGTGCACATTAAAAAATGTTTAGTGGCTACTCTACCAAATCTTCGGTAATATTTTAAGATTTTAGAAAGAATATTAAAGTAGAACCACTTCTCTTAACTTGTTATAACAATACCTTAGATTGGACCGGATTATTTTATTTTCAGTTTCAGATTAAAAATCTTTTATAAATTTGTTATTTCGTAAAGTTGTACATTTTTGAATTTTAGTTTATTGATGGATGCATTAAAATACCAAAAATTAGTTTTGATTGATGGTAAATGTTGTGGAAGTTTATATTATGCAAAATATTTTGGCATTCTTGTGCGAACGCTACAATAGTATAATATAAATTGCATACAAATTCTTTAAGTATTGAGTAAGGTAATACAATAAATAAAATAATTATTACTCAATGATAATACATAGCAACGTCCAGCCATGTCCCCCTTCTTGTAAGAATTTGCCCAGGAGGTCTATTTTAGCCGTTACACATTAGATATAAGGATTTTATATTGTAAGCTTTTAGAAATAAAAATTTGAAAGATTCCAATTTTGCGAAACATTTATTTTTTACGACAGCTTGTACCACCGGTTGTATGTATATGTTTAGCCGCATAGCCAGACGGCGTGGTATATGGATTTCTAAAAAAGCAAAAAAGCTAAAAAAAGCAGGAAGTTTGGCATTTAAAGCAATTATATCAAAAAAAGCAAAACAAATGTAGTGTCTAACTTATTGTTGCATTTCTTATGAAACGATCCAGAAGGATTTTGTTCTGCATTCAATATTTTCAAATAAGCAAGTGCATTTTTGATTTATTTTTACTTTTTTCTTATTAAATAAAACAACTTTTTATATATCTTGTCACGAAAAATATTTATTAAACCGGACTAGTTTCGACCAATTCATCATCATACGGTGATAGAAACAAATAATTGTTTATCACCGTATGACGATGACCAGGTAATTGGTCGAAACTATTCCGGTTTAATAAATATTTTTGTTGTTTTATTAAAATAATAAGTTGTTTTATTTATTAAAATGCAATATTACTATACTAAAGGCTACCACCATTAATTTTTTTATTATTCTTTATTCAATTGATTTTTATTTCGTATATTTTTGTGCAGATTAACTCGGCTTTTTAATGTTGATACTGGGGTTAAGAGTTAATAAACTTGCATAAATGTATTTTGAATAAAAAATAATATATTTTCTATAAAACAAATTGATGTATATTTACATTAGGTGTTGTCATAATCAGAATTTCAAAGATTATAAAAATCAAGTAATTCCGGTTGATCTTGAATTATATAACCAAGCCACGAAAAATATAACTTAATATACTATATATAGATTGAATTAATTGAAATTAGTTAAGAAATATGGCGAATATCAAAGATATTATAATAAGATATAAAATAAACTATAACGGATAAGAATCCGTCACTTTGTAAAAAATAAATAAGTAATTATATCTATGAAGAATGTAAACAAAAGTAAAATTTTGTGTTTACATTCTTTATCAATGATGAATCTGACCTTTAATACAATAAAATTAGTATTCATTTATTCGTAATCGAGTGCTGGAAGTACCACGACCTGAACGACTGATCGTGGCATGTTTCTATGTGTACAAAATACGAAGACTACGATAAACAATGTTAAATAAATAAGATAAATACTATTTGGATATTTATTTATTTTATCTTTTGTAGTACGCTTCTTCAATTAACTTTTCTTAATATAGTGCATTAATAATATATTACAGTGAAAATAACATTGATAATAATTTATAATAATAGCATAATTAACGAAGATAATCACTATTGCGGATACTTTTTTTGTTCCACTAAAAAAGTTTTACTTTAACAACAATGCATAAACATAACAAATACATTTGACATTTTTCTTCAACCGCGCAGTGTTTTTTAAACAGTTGTACTTGCATTAAATGCACTGCTGTCAAGCAGGAATGAGATGCTTGTTCGTACTACTGTCATTCCTTCCTAACTAGTATAGATTGCATGGTCATACAGTAAAAATGTATAGCAAGTTGAATGTGTGTGTTTCTGTGATAAATAAACAATATACCAATATTTGTTGTGTTTCAGTATTAAATAGAAACTGTAAGTATAAATACATATAAAATTATAAAAGTACCTTATTTAATAAAACGGCTATTGAAATGGGCTTTACATTAATGCAAAATAAATTTTTATTTTAATCAGTGTGGGAGCGATGTACTTAGTCGCACGCGTTTTTTTATTGAATGTGAATACTATGGTTGCACTGCGCGGTATTATTAGTAATTTACATGCGTGTAGTAAAATCATAAACAATTATTTCATTAAATTATGGCTAGAATGAAATATATAAACCAGTAATGATTTATAATGATTTTGTTCGCTATTTAAATGTAGTTAAATGTTTTAACTCAACAGCATCGATTAACTGTTGCTATTAGTTTTTTTAATTTAACTTTTTAATTAGGTCAATCGGAAGGCAATTAAGAATTAAATATTCTCACATAGCAGACAACAATTATAATGCATTTTGAATCGCAATTACGAAAATTTTACACAAACGACAAATTAAACAGAATGTATTCATAATTTTTTTTGACCCTAGTGTATAAGAGTTATCGTTATCGCCGATCTAATATACATAATTACGAAAATGTATTTCATATCAAACGTAGAAGATTGCGACATGACGCATTAGAAAGTTAATAAAAACAGATATTTTTATTTATGTTTGTGTCATTAATAAAAAAAGATTTGTTTAAACTTCCATTATAAAAACTAATTTTAGTAATTTTAGTATCAGCAATGTCACTTTTTTCACATTATTTATTTTAGAAATGCAGGATATACATATTTTTTAAACTTCCATTAAAAAGTAGATTTTTTAACAAATTTTATGCTACATGCCCACATGCGAGTAATCACTCACGAGAGTAGCTCTCGAGATCCTTTCTCAAGTAAACACACTTCTGAGAGTAAAGAGCATGGCACACCTGGCAGATTTGCGGCGAATCGCTAGGCGGCTTTCGGCACTTTTTTACATTGTTCTATGACGGGTCGGCAGCCGTCCGCAGTCGTCGACGTCATAGAAGTTACTCACAGATGTCAAACGTGGTTCGATGTTGCTCAGAGTTGTCTGCTGGTTTTTTTGATAATGTTGTTGCATAGAAGTTTAATTTAATATTTATAAGAACTATTTTATGTAACTACAAATTTAACGAATTTCGAAATAGAAAAGTAAAGGATGATATAAATAAAAACTATGTGCTAATAACTTTAATTATAGTTTTCAGTTTTCTAAAGTCTATTTTTCTTAGTTATGACGTCAACGATATATTTTTTAAATAACAACCCCATCTTTTCATTTAATTTTCAATTTTTTTATGTATATTCTTCACGAATATGACGATTTATATTTAATAATATAAATCTTATTTGCAAAAAAGTACATTTTTTGCCGATCGACTTTAAACGCCAAACTTTAGTTTGAAGCGATTTACTGCTTAGGCATTAAAATTGTGAAAAAATGCTTAGGCAGTAATCAATTTTAATAAACTAAGTTATAAAGAGTTGAAAATAATACCAAATGTAATTAATACAAAACATATAATAATTATTTATTATAAATGCTAATAATTCATTAGTACAATTGCTAAGAACTAGTAATCTCGCCGAACCGGATCCGATTTTCCTTAATTAAAAAAAAGTATAAAAAATTAATCAATATAAGTAATAAAATAAACTAGAGCTCGCAATGCCTACTAAAACTTTTCCACCAACAATATATTTTCACCATCAGTTCTTAAGTTGCAAAGAATAATTTTAAATTCAATAAAATAAGTAGAATGTTGGCATGTGTTGGTGGAAGAGTATAAAAGTAAAGGTGGATCCGGTCGGTCTGTTTGCCACACTTCGCTTGGCCCGATTTTATACAATTTTTATTTATATTTTTGTATTTTGCGGGAAAATCCATACCATCTATGGGTTTTTTATTTTCCTGTAAGGAGAAAATTAATAAATTCGTATCTTTTTTGTATTTTAGAATTTTTTAATGAAAGAAAAACCAAAATATGCAGATTTTAGAGATCTACAAATTAGTTTATATAAAATGTTATAAATATCATAGTTTAACAAAATTCATTTTTACACTTTTTAATGCGTTTTTATAAGTTAGGTATTAAAATATCGATCTAAAATCAATTTAATTCAATTTTTAGTCTTAAATTACTATTGAATTGAACCTTTCTTTATTTGTTATTCTTTTCAAATCGAGGCCGTTTATGGCGATTTTTGAAAGAGAATTGACCACCACGTGTTGCCAACTTAACCATCGAAATGGATTTTTGGGCGGCACGACTTGAGGTAACTTTTAATATATTTTCCAAATTTCAGATATCTTAAAAATCGTTTGATTTATGCGTGATACATACATAAACGCACATACACACACACACCCTTTAAGCACATTCATAGACCTAGCAAATATATAATACAGTATTTTTAAATGAAACATATGTCTCTTGACAAAAAGTGTACTTCGATAAATTTGCAAATAATTTAGTTTTTTTTAGTATCTGACAACATAATCTACAATTTGTCTCGCAAATACTGAATATCTTCTACTTTTATATTTAACAATTTGCTGCATCTGCATGGTATTGCAAATACAAATACCAATGAAAAAACAATATTATGAACGTGTTTTTACTTTTTCTTCCCAAAGGAAAAATATAGGTCACACCTCAAAATTTTGATATCGAGATTTTAACGGAAATATCGATTTTGAGACCCCTGAGTTAATCTAGATGGTTTTTAGATGTATGTATGTATGTATGTATGTATGTATGTATGTATGTATGTATGTATGTATGTATGTATGTATGTATGTATGTATGAGTGTATGTGTGAGTGTATTTGTGTATGTATATGTAAAGTTTAGAAGGTAGAGGCGTGAATTTTGCAAAGCAGCTCTAGTTGTGCTCCCCGGAAGATGGTTAAGTTAGTGAGGAGATATGAGTAATTTTGCAATAAAATTAATATTTAATGCAAAACGGGACAATAAACCCATTATTTAGGATTAATCCGAATAAAGAGATGCAATAGATTCAATTGAGGATGCCAATTACCAAATTGCCATCCTCAAGCCAATCTGGTAATTATTTTAAAATATATGTTACAATTTTACAAATATTTATTGAGTATGTCGATAACATATATTATGTTGGCAACAATTTTTTTACACTCATATTTGACATTTAATTTAAGGTTAACAAATCCATAAGTTTTTGAGGTATAATTGCCACTCAATAATTGCTAACTTGATTATTTTTTATTAAAAATTGCAAATTATAGGATATTCATATATTGTGGCGAGGGGAGGAAGGAAAAGTATTAATTTTATATTATATTAATATTATATTAAGTATAATAAAGTTTAGTATGCCATGTGTCCTCTAGTTTTTATAAATCACAAATCATATACTGTAAATTTTACCTTCAAGAAATTTTTCTATTTTGATCTAAAACTTTATCTTTTTTTGGCTTATATATGTTTGATTGGCGCTTTTTCACATCGAAAAAAGCCAGAGACACCACACCAGCTTTATAACAATTTGGCAGGAATTAACGAAAAATAATAAATAAGCTTGCTTCTATAGCAACCACTCTGTATAAGTCATCCTAATATAATTGTATTTTTGGATTATTTAAAAACGTGAAACTATAATCATGTCTTCAATTCCCCAACATAGCTGACTTAATAAATAAATAATAACTAGCTACTATACTAGCTACTATAATTGTTGCTTTAGTAATCAAATAGCTATTATTCCTTTTTTTATATATAAAAATTGATTTTGATTTATTTCGTCATAACTTTATTAAAAAAAAACAGCATGAAATTGAAATAAGGTATTCCATGAACGATTTTGTAAAATCTTACTTATAGAATAGAAACTTTATTGTCAAATTTAAAAAAAATCAAAAAATGTATTCTAGTTTCAGAGAGGTACTACAAGGAAATGTAATTGGTGCATTATTATTTATTATTTTTATTAATCTTAATAAGCTTCCTTATCACATTCACGGCGGCAAAGTCATTACATTCGCAGATGATACAACCATCCTAATACTCAGCAACAACTATACTGACTTAAATAAATTAGTAAATAGAATCTTGTTTGAATTTAACAACAGGTGGAATAAAAATAATCTTATCATTAACTATGGAAAAACAGTGGTAGTTGAATTTAAACAAAATTTTGAAAAATAACTATGAATTCAAAATAAATGAAGTGCCGTTATACTGCAGTGAGTCTGCTAAGTTTTTGGATATAGTTGTTGACATTGAATTGAAGTAGTTTGATCAGGGAAATTCTGTCTTTAAAATTAAATAAGCCTTATTTTGCTCTTAAACACCAGTATACGTATAAATTACCTGATTAGAGCTTACTACGCAATGGTCTTATATGATGTTCATGTTGCAAAATATCAATTTACTCTTTTAAATAAATTATATGCAAACCTATAAACAGGTTTTTATTAATAACAAAATTACGACAGTTTATTCAATTTATGTGTACATGGTAGTCTCCCTAAGAAGAACAAGACCGCAAAAACGGTTCAAACCATACGGTTTCGGTTTTCGGTAAAATTAGCGCGCTTTGTTTCGGTTCTTGTTCCGGTTCGATTCGAGTACCTGCCTTTCTTGTTTATTTTAGAATTTTTTTCAGGTTTTGGGGTTTTCAGGTGCTTTTTAAAAAAGTAAAACCTGCGCTCTACTTATAATGCGCGGACGCTTTAAACAAAATTCTAAACCGGCTCGACTTTAGTAGCGAGTAAACTTGAGACTTTTATTACAGCTGTCGGATAGAATTTACCTCATGTCAACACACTTAATAGGCTAGTCAATGGAGAATTCGAAATTATAAAAAGTATTAGCAACCAATTTTTTGATTGTTTGCTTAAAAGTTCTCCATCAACCTCGAACTGCGAAAATCCACCAAAATTTCCTTGTGCGTCACGAGATAGGAGCGATTTTTTAGACCTCGGCTGTTGTTGGTTACATTTTTATTTTCTTTTTTCTAAATGTACAGAAAAATATTTTAAATAACATTTATGTGAAACTTTTTTGTATAACTTTGCAAGGACAAGTGCTACAAGCTAAAAACCAGCGTTTTTAGGGGGTGGTTTTTTAAATATGTCTTATCTGGTTTTTTATAATAGTTATTTTGCTTGTTTGTATGCTCATTTTTGTCTATTTTTCGTTTATTTTTAGTTTATTTTTTAATTATTTAACTAGAACAGAATACTTTATGTTAATTTTATTTTACAGATACAACGAAATCAAAAATTATTGTTCAAAAACCAATAATTGAAATTGGTGGCGATGAAATGTCCAAAATAGTATTTGACAAAATAAAACAGAAATTAATTATACCATATGTTAATCTTGAACGCGATTATTATGACTGTAGTCTTGATAATAGGTAAGTTACAAAATATATTTAAGAAAAAATACGAAAAACATTTGATGCAAAGAAGCGTGTTCATAAATTTGTTTTTTGTTGCCATTTATTCTAACGTTATTTACCTTTGATTTGTTTTATTTTTTATTTCCTGAAGTGTAATTCAAAAAGTTTTAGAAAGTTTTAAATATATATATATA
>JARJEC010139694.1:0-24062 GCA_030264575.1 Tachinus sp. AB-2021 | reverse complement strand
TGTTTATTGAAAATAATATATTGACTGTGCCAACAATTTACATTTACAAGTCAGAAAATTATGTAAAAAAAGCATATACTTCAGTTCCCAACAAATAGGAATAAGCATGATCATGAAACCCGAAATACATCATTAACTACATGAAAACATACTCTAAGTAATTTTATAAAATCACTAAACCACTCAAGCAGTATTATATATAATAAGTTGCCAAATGATATTAAATCAATTAATCAATAATCAGTCATCTAAAAAAGTGTTTGATTTTATTTTAGACATATATTTTTGTGTATGTATTTGTTATACTTTGATATAATTTTAATTATTTTAAATTTTGAATTTATTTTTAAGATATATTCTATTTTATTAATAGCGATATATCTGTTCATACAGATAAATAAATGAAAATAATGATTAAAAAATGATAGCTATTTTTACAAGTGAGCAAAATCAGTCATTTAATCACGAGTCTGCAAGTTAGTCGAGAAAATCGAAAGCGAGCTTCTCAATCAAACGAATGATTAAATAACTTTGCTCAAAAACTTGATTTGTCTACTTTCACAATTATTGAATTTATATAATGAATTATTTTTTGTTAATATATAAAATTTGATATAACAGAATAACTATCAAAATACAACATAATAACATATTATAAAGTAACTAAACATAGTATAAACCAACACTAACCAAGTAGATTCAATCACTTGCGATTTGAACTTTAATATTATTATAATTTATAACTTATAAAACCAAACCACAAAAATGTGACCAATTTTAATCCCGTTTTCTATCAAATGGTGGAAGTCACCTTATAAGCCATAATTTATTGATGATATTGTTAGCCGATTAACCGTTTTCCGGACATTTTAAAACGTTTTTCTAAATTTCTCAATATTTTGTAATATTTTGCAAACTCTTTGTTAATATTTTACAACAAATATTTTTTTATTATCAATATAGCTTAAAAAAACAACAATAAAAACAATAAAAGTTATAAATGTTAGGTTATATAGGTTGAATTCAATCTAATTATATTGAATTGAACCTATATAACCTAACATAACCTTATATAATCTAACTTGAAAATCTAAAAAAATATTTATATTAAGTTATTAATATTTTTGTCATACTAGCTCATTAGGGTTTAAAAAATATACATTTGAATGAAAACAATCTGCATCAAAACACAGGAGATGCACGTTGTGAGAAATAGAAAATTTTCTCATGCCGGAATAATGATCATTTTAAGAGATCACTATCTGGAAAATGCAACTTGAAATAATAAAACCTAATTAAGCCTAAAAGCCTAAAAAAACCTAATATAGCAATAGAATAATTTCAGTGCTAATTGCCGGAAAAAAAACCGTTTATTACTTATAGCAACGTTAGAATAACAGTGACTAAAAAGCATACCAAAGTTAAAACGAAACTATTACTCAAATCTTTTTATAACGTCTAGAGCAGACCTGGTTCATAATAAACGACGTTATGAGCAGAAATAAAAAGGGCAATAAAAACGACAAAACAAAAATATATTGATTTCAATTTAATTTTGGTTTATAATAATGTCAAGGTATTTAGTGTACTCAATTTGTCATATACTTGTGTTTTTTATTTAATTTTCATTTGAATATTGATCTATTTTTTGTTTCTTGCGAAGTAAAGAAACTAGTAATTTTGTAATTTTGTAATTTTGTTCGTGATATTGTGTCAAACGCATTCTTTAGATTTTTAAACGTTGAAACAGCATACAATCCTTTGTCCAGTGTTTGTTTAATTTTATTTACGAATTAATCAAGAAAGTAATGGATTCAATAGTAAAGTATCAGAATGATTTAACAGCAACCTATTTTGCAGAATATGGAAAGTAAAAGTAGGTAATTTTTGACAACGGTGCTCTCCAAGGTTTTTTTTTCTTTCAGTTCTTTCTGTACCTGGTATTTGCCGATGACACTATTTTAATCACATCTGACACCAATGCAAACATAGCTGTGAAAAGACGTATATCTTAGTGTAATCAATTTCATCACTAGGTGCATGATAAAACGTTAACAAACAATAAGAGAAACGAAAATTATGTACATTAAATTTCCATACAATATACAGAACTTTTAATGATGAAATCTGTCACCAATACGACTTAAAACTAAAATTCCACGATGCTACTACAAAATAGAATAGAATTATTGAAAACAGATTTCTTTAAAAAACTAATTGAATGAGTCAATCATAAAAAAATATAATTATAGCCATATACGTTGCATTCGTGTAATTGATCATAAACTATGTTACATACTGTGAGATCTAATCAAATTATTTAAACAACATTTTACATAGAAAGCTTGAAAAATAATTTAAAAAAACATAGAAACAGAAAATATAAAACACTGCCTGAATAATCTTAGATGTAAAATTACTACAAATTTGCATTAAGATATAGCATTATTATAAAATTAATATCATTCAGAACGAATAACAGTACGAAACATAGAGTCAAGAATAGAATAATTTGGCAATTGTGCATTATTAACATCAAATACGGTTAAAGAATTTAAACTATTGTAGTTCTCTAATTTCCTAACTGTAGAAACATACTTCTCAGACTATTAGTTTATTTTTTCAAATATTGAAGCAAGGTCTAATTTCGGCTCTGATTTTACTCAGTATGCTTGTTGCGGGGTTTTATGATATTCACATTCTTATAATAATAAATGATACATTAAAGTGTCATCTCTGGTTCTTCATATATTAAAGTTATTTATCTTTTTTTGAAAATTTGGAGAAAAAGGTACTTGTAGGAGAAAAAGGTACTATAGGGATGTTTATGTAAGCCTAAAGATTTGGCAACTGTACTTGCATTAAAAAAACACATTTTCGGCATACGTTGAAAAAAAAATTGCGCATAAGTATATTTACGAAGGCACTTACCACTGTATACATATACCTATACACGTTTATTAGTGTATAGCCAGATCATTTCTATGTTTATTTTTTAATAAGGCATTTATTGTGTTTACATTGTATGAAAATACAGTTATTGTAAGAATTGCGTTATTCCCAAAAAACCCTATATCACATTATTTATTAGCAGTTAGACCGTTTTTAATTCCATTAATGGAAACGTCCCAAAATTAATCCTACACATTTCAAACCATTTCAACCTCGTTTAAATGTAAACCCGATAATATTTCCCCTAATAACTCCAGTTATTTTCGCGGAGATATGTAAACGTAAACGCTATATTTCTGTGGAAATGGATACCTTTCACGGTGTACATGCAACTACATAATTTATGCGAGCCCGATGATATCAAAACTGGTCGAATTGAATAAAGCCTCCGGACCCCATTCACTGTCCACCCCAACCGATATGTATGGATGCGGAGTTATTCGATAAACAGTAATTCGAACGCGGGACAATAAAAATGTCATAATTAATATCAGCCTGCATTGTTATTAACTTCGTTATAAATGCAGCAGCGGTAGCGGTGGTGAGGATGCGAGCACCGAATGGCAATAGCGATTTATCTAATTGTAATGTTGTAGTGTAGTGTATAATCGATTGGATGAGCTTTAATGAGACGGTTCAAAGATAACAAAACACTTTTCATATTTTATTATCGAAACAAATAAATAATAAAACCTTTGTTATACAAACATATTGATTGATTTTTATTGTTTCAAAATTTGTATAATATATAAAGTTTATATTTGATTGACATTCAACAACAAATTATAAAATTATAAAATTTCTATTTTATTTATTTTTAATAAGTTTAGATCTTTTAAACATTTTCAAATAACAATTCGAAAAAAAAACTGCTAAAAAATGAATGTTGCTTACATTATTAGTTTTGTTTTAACAAGATTCTAATGGAAATCCTCTAAGTTTTTTATCAAACAATAGATCAAAATGCTATACGTCTAAAATAACCAGACTACCAGACTAAAATCAAATTAAGGCATTGGTATCTGCCATGATTTGATTTTAATCTGGTTATTATAAACATGTTGCATTTGCATAGTAGCTTGTCCTTAAATTTTAACCTACGCCTTTATAAGTATGTATGTTTAGAGATATGTAGTTAACAATAACTGTATTTTATAATGATATATCTATTTTATTTTAACTTCCCATGTCTGTAAAGATCGAGGGGAATAAAGATTTATTATTATTATTAGTATTTAGATTTATTCTCAATTATATTACAAAAATCTTAAAGATTCTAAATTTTTAAAGTTGTAAAGAATATGGAGATCTAAAGTATATTTTATTTGAAAAAAAAAACGAATACTATACTAATACTAATATTTTGGTTGTGTGTTATACAAAAAATACAATTTCCAATAAAACTGAACTACTTAATAGTACTGGAGTAAATATTAATAAATATACTAGTAGACTAGATAATAACATAAAAACTTACTTTTGTGGGTACCTATACCCGAAATCCAAGTGATTTTTTGTTCCATTTTGTTAAAAAGAAACAAATAGATATGTGGGTGAGAAGAAATTATGGTAACAAAACAAACTGGTTTTTAACCATAAAGCAAAGATCTAAAACTTGGATATTAGTCGTACATAAGTGCACAAACGTTCTCTAGAATTTATTCGGTGGTGTTGTATAAAAGCGGTGGTTCCATTTAGAGCTAGATCGATCATGGTGTTAAGTGGCATTAGAGATGGTTGCACTAGTTTGGTTGCGTTATTCTCAACTTCTCAACGCACAAATATATTTTAAGACATTTTTTTAATAGCATTTTATCCAATTTGCAAGTAATGTTTGCTAATATGTTATGGCTCCAGTTATAAAAATTATAAACAATTGGTTGATCAGCTGTCTTGATGATTTTCAGACCCTTTTGAAGTATTTTATGGAATCTCTGTGGAAGAAAATTTATACCAGGCAATGTTAAGACATCTTATTTGCAGCATGCCTTAATGTTGTAAGGCGATAGTAATTGATGCTAATGCAGACATAATTGCAATTTTCATAGCTTAATATTTTAATTGACAAAACAAATTTTAATATCGGTAGTCTTCT
Source organism: Tachinus sp. AB-2021 (assembly GCA_030264575.1). Taxonomy (NCBI): domain Eukaryota; kingdom Metazoa; phylum Arthropoda; class Insecta; order Coleoptera; family Staphylinidae; genus Tachinus; species Tachinus sp. AB-2021. The sequence continues at coordinate 19,015 of JARJEC010139694.1, read as the reverse complement.
CAGCAATTTGTTGTTACATAATGTGTTATAATATGATTATTAAATTATGACAAATTGTTGCTTTTATTTTATATATATGTAGAAATAACAATATAATAAAGTTGATATTTGTGTCTTTAATTTCATAAAATCTGCATGACTAACGATGTTGAATTTTGTATTATAAGTTGTGTGTATAAGTTGGTTACTGTAGGAATAATTACTACAAAAATAATTTTGACTATGAAAATGACATTATATGCCCAAATAATTAATTTTGGGTTTGTTAAGAAAATAAGTTAAATAAATTAATTTTCCTATATATTTTTGAAATTTGAATAATTTATTATGATTGGAGCACCCATTAATTAATTAATTAATCATTAATCAAAATGACTCATTAATGGGCCATACCGTGGCGTACATCTATAACACAAATCGCCGCGCGCACATTTGCATCGCGCAAGGTAGTAAGTCCACACACACTAGTAGATATTTAATGTAAATCATTGCGCAGAGTTACGTATACTATGCAGAATGATGTCCGAAAAGCTGTGATTGATGGAAATGGCTTAAACACCGTGTCAAGAATGTTTGTTTTTGCGACACAACTCGGTCAGAAGTTTTCAAAAAAAGTTACTTTTTGAACGCTCATAGATTTGCGGGCCGCCCACACCGGTTGATAAATTTTGTAATGCACTGTATGGCCCACTGTTTAATAATGTATAATTCAACTTACCAACATTCGCTCTTATTATAATTGATGAAAGAAAACATGGAATTAATGAAATGAAAGGACGGAGATGAAATTAAATATTTTTATTCCGGACACAATACACACTTGTTTTAACTGAATTAATTTATTCGACAAACAAAACCTTTTTCCCGTATTCGATTCCTCGTACTGCCTTAATAAAACCCGTACTCGGTACGAACAAAAAAATATTATTAAACCAACAAAAAACAAATAAAATAAATCATATATTTATTTTCCGCACTAAATAAAATAAATTGCAAATATAAATGTGTGGGGGCAAAATATATTATTTTCAGAATGAATATAATTAAATTTTCACAAATTAAAACTTCAAATATTGAATAGTGTGTAAATAACTATTTTATAGCAATGCATTAAAAAAAATCGTAAAGTAGTTATAATATATAAATAAAAAGCATCAATTGCAACAGGAATTCAGTAAAACGTATTTGATGAAATTTATAGTTTGCAAAACGTTTTGCATTAAAAAGAGGTTTTACGTAAAAGCTTCAATTGATAAGAAAATTGTTTGGAAATGGATTTGTTCGTATACAATATTTTATTAAAATAACATCTATATCCGTCTGAACCCCTGTTAATCTCCGGCTGTTCTAGATTTCAGATTGGGTTTTGTAGTAAAAGTAAAAATAAGAACAAAACAAAACAAAGAGATAAGAGCGGGCGCGATTTCTTCGGCGGTTTAAACGAGAGGAAAGGAAGATGGCTCCGGGGAAAATAAGTAACCTTAATGCAACGTGCTCCGTTCTTGTATGGCCACTCGGCAAGAGCCAGATAGCCGATAAGTGCCCTTTATCCGCCCAAGGCAAGAAAGAGCAAACACGTAGACTTTGATCTAATGGTGTGTGTACAATTCGAGCTCCCATTCCAGAACTCACAAAGTTAAGCCAACATTAAATATAACGATAACGTATTTTGTTTAATTAATTAAGAAAATGGAATCTAATATTGTTGAAAATAATAATAAATGTGTTGAAAGGGTTGTGAAAAGTAGTGGAGCTCTTGTTTGCAGGTCACATTCCGCATGCGATACGTTCGCCGTTCACTTAGCCGGGCAGATTATTATTTCGAAAGTTCCTAAGTGAAAAGCGGAGACAACGGAATTACTAACTCGACGGGCGTGCGGAATTTTCAGCGTTTTTGAGCGTGATAAATCGCTCTTTTGCGCTGAAGACATATAAATTACGGTGTGCACATTTACTGTTTTCATACTGCAAAAAATATATTTTCCGATAGTGTAAATAGGGCTGAAATAAAGGCAGAAGAAGTTACGCACATCCGCGATGGATTAAGGCCACTGACAGGGTTGTTAAGGGTTAAGTGGAATGGATGGCTCGGGGTCTATGCAAAAGGCGAGTTCAACGTCTAGCTGCAATGATGAGCGATGGCGTCGCGACGCTTGGACGCTTTTCTCTTGCTAAAAAATAAGAGAAAAACGTATCTAGGGGCGACTCGCATATATACCTGAGATTGATGTCTCCCACAAAGATGCGACTCGAGTTTTATGGAATGGAAATCTCATATTCTAGCAGCGTGTGAGATATTAATACACCATCCATTCAGAATGCATTTTTAAGAAAATTGATTACATAGATGTTGATTGATCTATCAAATACCTTCCGCAGCAATAATTGCATTTTATCTTTTTGATTTTCATCATTTTCATTTTACGTTAAAATTGTAGTTTCTGCAAGAATTGTATTGAAATCACACAATGAAATCACAGCAGCAGCGATACCTGCATATCTCGTTAGCAAGTCGAGTGGTCTTTAGTGGAGTGGGAAGCGACCGATTATTAACGGCAAATGCACCGATGACATTGATCCATCCATCCATTCCCAAACCAAGGCCGATTTTCACGCAGGTTTTCCTCCGGCAGGATCGGCTAACAATGGGAATACCGTATACGTCTGTGAAGTTAATACCTGCCAACCAGGTGAATTAATTCCACTGTCAGGCAAATGCGGTAGTGCAAAAGGGAATGCTTAAATAGATACACATCACCTATTATGTCAACAAGCCTTATTAAAATGTTTCAATCGAAATAGGATGGTTGTATATGTTTGTTCTTTGTAATATCCTGCACATGTCAAATAATATCCGCTCTTTAAATATTTTCGTATTGAGATTAGCTTTCCTTGTCCTAGGCAAACTCATAAAGAGCGGATTTGCGTAAATGAAAACTTCTTTTCATGTGTATGTGTGTTCCTGGATCACATTGAAAATGGAGCGCTTAAAAAATAGCACCCGCGGTTGCGGGGGTAGTTTTATTTCCCGGGGCTATCCATTCGGAACTGATGCGAAGATAGTGGCTTTTCGACTTTATGTGTGTTTTATTCTACAGCCGCCGCTCGACTCGTAAAACATACAATACTTGTATGCTTTCAGCAGGAGTCCTGCGGGATATGAGGGGTTTGTTGGACTACGGTATGGGGAGAAAACAGTAGGTTAACTATTTTTATTTTGATTCGTTTCGCTTTTTTATAGGCTCAACCCGATTCTCGTCATTTATTTTTGTAGACTTTTTTCTCGAAAATATAGCACACCAAAATAAATATAATTTATCATCGCGGCACAATCAATCTCGGAATTGAAGAATGCATCCATCATTAATATGAAACTGTTTGAAGCCACATTAAGCAATAACACTCACATATACAAAGCATTTATAATGAAAACTAAAGTTGTATTTATATGTATATTATATATTTTAAACTATTTGCAACAGCTGTCGACCCTAATCGAAACTACAACATTGCGTAACAAATGGTAAAGACACCGGGCCCCTTTTTCTCGATGGCAACGGTAGCCAAGACATTGCTTTATTTTATCTTTAAAATATCACAGTCACAAATCTACCCATCAAATAGATTATTTGCAGCTGATTTTTTAGTATAAATTTTACTTAAAAAACTTGTTTGATGTTCAAACATAATGCTTTTTTCTAATTAGGAATTTATTGTAACATAAAAAGAAGAACGTATATCTACTTTAAAATGTTTTTTTGGTAACGCAAACAAATTGATATTCTTTCTTATGTTTTGTTAAAGAAAACGGCAGTAAGTACGTGAAAAGTTAGCAGGGACTCTGTCAGTGTCGTATCAAAAGTGGCATAATCGCGCCCCATATTCGCTATAAAACAGTTCGTTTTATGAGCTTAAAATAAAACGCGCCAATTCTTGGCCGGATCCTAGTGGGAAAAATAAAATCCCAACCACCATTATGGATTTGTAAACTATGCTGTTTATAATGAAACAAGCTGTTCATAGATAAAACAAGCAAAATAAATACATGAACACAATAAATATAAAAACAGTAACGATCGCTGTATTTTTCGTGAACTCAGTGGAGCATCTCCTGATGCCTGGAATGAGGCCAAGTCTGGTGGGCGATGTAAGTGTTAATCACCAGGCTATGAGAAAAACTGAAATTATGCTTCGGAACTTTCTACTCGCGCGCCATCAGTCAAATGCACCCCTCTCGCAAGAGCTTTAGTACTTAGTAGGAAGCGTATTGTGCAATTGGAAAATTGTCAAGTTTCTCACTCATTAAATGCATCTGCGAACTTTGTAATGAAGTCGAGTGATAAAAAGAACTTTGGCTTTAACTATCGAACTTTGGGGCGCAAATAGAATGGCTTAATTAATACGCAGATTGCACACTCCATTCAAAAAGCTTTTGGCTCTTTACGGGATCAATTGTAAAATTTGATTTAATTTGAGTTAACTTTTTTAGAATATTATTAGGTTCCAATATCCTGGAGCTTATTGATGTTTTATAACGAGCATATTTTTACAAGGAATTTTTAAAAATGACACTGAGAAAATGACACGGAGACAAGAAAAATTATTTGGGGATAGAAACAAGCTAAAAAATACGTCGTGAGGGCGAATCTGTGCGGCTCTCTTAAAAGACGGGCCATCCACCTTCCGTGCAGGATAACAACACTGCCGAGGATTGGGTTCATTGCGGTCGGGATATGAAGTAATAAATTCGGCGAGTGTGTCTCTCTTTTCCCTCAGTCCGGGTGAAAGTGCGCGACGAGGTGACAAGGGATGAGTTAGTGCGGAGAATCCCATCACGAGGGTCACAACCCGTAATGAACAACAAAACAAAATGAAAATCTTTGCGGTTTCATTGTAGAGGAAAGTAATAGTATATCTCATATTCTAAAGTCTTCAAGAATTACTTTTTAGTTCAGAAAACATCTTATATCAATTAAATTATTACGACTGAAATGAAAATCTAGGATTCGTAAGATCAAAAAAGGAAACAACTTTAAAGTTTTATCATCCAGGTGCTGTAAACTTCAACAAGTCATAAACTGGAGCTTCAAAAGCTTTGCACAATAAAGAAAATGTTTTCAACGGAATATTCCCATTCAAATGCATATCAACAATGAAAGGGTGTAAAGTTGAGGCGTAAAAATAAATTACTCTTACTTGATCGTATTGGATGGAAATCGTACAAAACAAATTTAATACTAAAACAACTCAAATCAAGTTTTATATATTTTGGTAAATATAAATGTGTCTATGTTATTTATCCATATTGTCACACATAAGGTGGGGATTGTGAAGTGAATGTCGTGCGGCACCCTCGTTTGCATCTAATGGCATGGTGCATTAATGTCCAATTACATTTATTACGGATATAAACCCGTTCAAAATTCCAGTGATAAAATCCATTTAGATGACACGGATTTTTAACTATGCCCATTATTTCTCTCATCCCACAATTTCGTTGTTTTCAGTCGAGTGGAGCTTGTTAAATTTGCGCAATTCATATTCAACAATGTTACAATGGTAGAAAATTATTATTTAATTGTGATTCGGGATTCTCATTATGTTTTTTTATAATGTTTAATTACGGTCAACTAACATCAGGTGCATTTCAAAGTTATATAACAGTACATATACAGTTGAGAAACACTTTTTCTTGGACCTTTTTTATCATTTGAAAATAGGTTTAAAATATTTGGTAAAATTAGTGGATTTTACTATATTCAATTGCTCAAATTAACTCAATAGTAGTAATATGTTTATATGTTTGGCTATTATAGCATTGTCTTCCTCGGCTTTCAACTTGCATTTATTGATTCCCGAAGGCAGATTAGTTATCTTTTATTCCAAAAGTTTTTAAATCCAGACCAAGTTGGAATCAATGTTCAAATTAACACTTAATACGTATCTATATATCTTCTATCAATATATATTTTCTGGAGTTTTTGTTAGCTTCATATCAGGGATGGATGTTTTTTAAGTTCTTGGCGGCAATTATTGATTTTTATATAAATACCAATTGACTACATAACACAAACTATAGCTCTAAAATCAAATTATTCATTTCGATCAAATATTAATTTAATGTAAAATTGAAGTACCAGTACACGGCTGATTGTCAATGACTTGTTGCTTGTCGGTTGACTGGATTACTAAATACGCTGAAAGTTTAATATAAATGTAGTTTAAATTAATAACTATAATTCTTTCATTAATCAGCTTGATACTTGTTGAATCTATATTGTAACAATAAAACACACTGTGGCATCATCGGGCGAACTGTGGCATCATCGGGCGAACTGTGGGATTATCACATATCTGCCTGATGATGCCACAGTGTGGTGAAACAGTTTAAAACTTTACACACCTGTGTTTTATTGATGTTTTAAACTATCACGTTATGTGAATAGTGTACCTTTCTTCTTTAATTTACTAAAAATATAATTTGATTTCCTATCTATATACCATCGACAGTATAATTTTAGCATAATAACAGAATCCTGCGCATTCTGACATTTGGGATTAAAATAATATTTAGTTTTTTTACGCGTGTTGCGGGATGATTTGACAAAATCTGTATTATATTATTGTATAAGTAATTAGTTATTGTATATCGATTTTTTTAAACAGGTTATAGTTTTAAGTATAGCTGGTTACATATCAGGTTATCAACTACTTTAGACCATATCACTTCAGAGATTTTGTAAATTTCCATTGTTTTTTTTTAAGTTTCATAATTATTGATAGAGAACTGTCTAGTTCTTGATTTTAGCAGCAATATCTAATATCTAAGCAACTACTTAAAGCCGCCTTTATGTTTCAGTTAAAAAAAAAATTCATTCTTTCATTATTCACAGATATTCATACGAGTTATTTATTACTGTATTATCCTATTTAGCATTAATCAATTTAACTATTGTTGTTAATTGCAACATTTCTAGAAATCTAAGAAATGCTTTCAAAATATCGACAAGTTAGGCAAAATGTTTGCGATATTGTAATCATATATAAAAAAAAAATTAAGCCATTTCATAAAATCTTTATAAAACACGTAAAATGGGCAGGTGTTGGTTTTAAAACGGGACCAAATGCTTTCAAATATATAGCAAATATTTGTAAAAATGTAATTTAACGTTTATGAATGGTCAAGGAATGGTCAAGGAATGTTGCTTGTAGTTATAATATTGAGAAATGGAAAAAATCAAAACATTGGATACTTAAAATAAATAATAAAATCGTTTTTATTAAAAATTATTGTTATTTACGTTATAAGTCCGAAAAATGAAGTTTTGCAATAACGAGTGAGATGTTTCTGGACGAGGCAACAAACGAGAACTGTGGAAAATCATTTGCTGAACGTATATCGTATATACAACGTTTCATTTTATCCTGTGAGCAATTTTGTTTGAAAAAAACTTGAAATAGAAATACAATATTAAGTTAAGCGATTTAAGCTAATTTACGTGAACTTTAATACCAATGCTATTTTAATAATTGAATGTATATCTTGTCAAGGTTTGATTTGAATTTTTTTAAGGAGATCAATTAATGGAAAAAAAATTGTAACCAATACTCGTGTTAATGGCGATTAATACTCTCGATAATAAACAAGCTTGTTGATTCAGCTTAAACTATTGTTTGTATAAATTTAAATAAATCCTGTAAAAATGTATGAGTCCGGACAATCAAAGAATGTGACACGCGATGAAATAAATAATGTTTTAGCCTCCTAAACTGTAATACAAATATAACAGTTGTATGCATATTTACACAAAGTTGTATATACCGATTGTTCACGTAATACCGTACATAGCTCAAGCATTCGACTCGACCAAACCGAAGGAGGCCACTGGTCTGTCCCATTGTATAGATGCAGATTGCGGTGCGTTATTGAAGAAGACAATAAGTTACTCATAACAGTAAACGTTCGTACAATGACATACACTTTTGAAAAAAAATGAGATGATCCCATTGTTTTTTCTAGGCCAGATAATGGATCTTTTTTGTAAAATATCTTGATAGCCAGATACCTTCTGTGTCGACGATAGCAGCTCTATGAAAGGGCCCGTAATGTGAATTGATCGGTTGGGTTATTGTCTCAAATTAAGAGATTATTAAACATTATTAAGATATAATCTGCGCTGACCTACTATAACATTAACTACTAGTCCATATTATTTATTTTTGTAACTTATCAACTCACCTAGCTATTATGTAATCAAAGACATTCTATTCTCTAGCGACCTTTCCACAACTCTAATTATCACAAAAAGTTTCAAATTTAATTTTTTAATAATGGACGGGTGGAGCGTCATCATGGTATTAAATACTGGTCTTGATTATTTGTTTTTGTCTTCATTATGTGCAAAATGTGGTTATAAAATAATGTCTTTTTACAATGTGTTTGCATTTTCTTTTTATTTGGCAACTATTAGACTGAGGTTACATTATTAGTATCTGAGACTAAAGGGTTGCAATTTGGTCTAGTACTCATACAAAAACCGGTTTTCTAATGTCAATGTTGCCATAAACCGGTTAAAACCGGTTTCAAATGTGTCAAAAAAAAAGCTCTGAATCAGTAACTTAAATATGTATTGTTATTTTATATTCCATTTTAAAATTAAAAATATGTAAAAATAAAGTAAACTTTGTATAATTATTGCATACAAACATACTTCAAAGCAATGTTTCTCAAGTGTCTGGTTTGGTCTGTTTTGCACTAAAAAGTTTGAAAAAATCCGCAAAGACCATGTGATTCGATAATATTTAATTTTTATTATTTATATGTGCAATTTGTAGAAGTTGAATTTGTTTTATATACTTTTATTATTTCAAAGTTATTATTCTTGGTAAATTCATAAAATAATAAATAAAAAGAATATTTTTGCAAGCAAAGCTGAAATTAGTTTTTTGTGACTCACTCACGAATCACTTCTTTAGAAAATGACAAAATTTGAAATAAAATTAACAAAACTGTTTAAAATTAAATAACAAATTCATAATCTTTCTTTAAAACATAAGATTTTAATCTCTCTCTCTCTCTCTCTCTCTCTCTATATATATATATATATATATATATAGAGAGAGAGAGAGAGAGAGAGAGAGATTGTCCTCTGACCGGTTACTCAAATTAGATCTTGTTTTTGACTAAACTTTTTGAAGCCTGATAACACCGTTTTATTTGCAAAATATGTCGATTTAATTATTTTTAAAGCACCAAATAATAAGTATAAGTTTTTTGTTTTGTTCTAAATTCTAAATTTAACTTTAAATGATTTTCTACTTGGTATTTTAAAAAAATAAAAAACAGGTTTTATTGAATTAAAAAAATATTTTTGATTTGTTCAAATTTTAACCTAGAAACCCGTTTTTATAAATCGGTTAATGAAAACCAAAAAGTCCTAAATTTTTGCCGCACTCCTTTAATAAATCACATTATTCCTTTGAAAACGGATAGCAGGAAACCCAAATTATGACAAAGTTATGCCTTAATTGCTTGTGTTATTGCTTTAAAGTTGTCAGGTAGTACCAAAATTTGGTTTTGTCCAGAAGATGCGACAAAACCGCACAAATGCATAATGTGAGATCGGCTTTAAAAAAATAATTATATTAAAGCTTTATTATATACTTTAAATTAGATAAAAATGTATCAAATTTGCCATATGAAAAATATTTAAAACCTCATTCCTTTTACAAAAAACGACATTTCTCTCCACAAAAAAACCTGTTATTCCTTTAGGAAGGAAAAATAAAAATGTTAGCAAAATAGTTTGTAATGTAGCGCGTAGTATTGGCCATGAAATACAAAATAAAATTTAAACTTGAAGAATAATATACCTTTAAATTAGTTATACATTTTTGATAAAAGATAAATGAAAAGATGTAAAACTTACAATTTCAAAATAAATATAACAAATAACTAGTGGAGAGAGGGTTTTGTATGCACAATACACAAAAGTGAAAAAAGTTTAAGTTGAAACTATAGACGAATCACGCGTTCTGTACGGCAACAAGATGTATGCAATGATTTTGGAAGAAAAACTGAGCAATGAATTGTGTATAAAAGGGACACTGCCAGACCGCTAGGCAGGCTTTAGAAAAAGAAAAATTACGTCTTCAATAATTGTTTTTAAAAAGCTATATAATGATACTACTTGACCCTCTACCAAACCCCCGGGGGTGTTACGGGGGGCAACTTTAAAATCTTAAATATGAACCTCTAATTTCATTACAGATTTGGATTATACGGAAAAAATACGGGATTTTTGTATTTAACTTTTTTTCTTTGTGTGACAGATAGCGCTGCAATCGACAAAAAACAAAATTGAAAACGATACGGTAAGCCTCGGTTACAGTGCTAACAATCACGCAACGAGAAAATGTTGTATACAAAAGTTAGGTATATTTTTCCGTAGAATTTGAATCTGCAATAATACAATTTATTACATTATTTTATCTTTTTTCTCAACATTTTTGTCATGTGAGGTCATACTTGTGATACATTTTCGCAATCAGAAAAACGAGCTCTATTCAAATAAAATATAAAAAATTGGGGTTGTCATTATAATTTAAAAAACGACTATCGTTTTTCAAAAATAATAAATATTAGAAACAAATGCTTTGCGAGAGATAATGGAAAATTATTTTTTTTTAGTTTCATGTAACCTAAAAACATGAATAACATACGCGAGTTTTACCATTGGGCAGATTTTAAAAGCCTCCCTGTGTACTAGTTATTAAGTACCATGTCTCATGTTGTTTCTTTGTTCACTGTGGATAAACACCTTAAGATTTTTAATATTTAAAATGTAATTAGTTATAATAATACATAATACATATTATTTTCATCAAAAAGATTCTATAAAACTTGTTTTGAACTGGAAGGTAACATTAATTTTCACAACAATAACCTGACAGATCCCGATATGTATTAGATATATTTGGAGTTTTTATATAAAATTATTTAACCGAAAATTAAACTATTGCCATATATACAATTGTAGATTCACATTCAAGTCATGTTTGATTTTCATACTTACTTTTTGTACATTTTTAAGTGATTTGTCGGACAATGCATATTATTTTCGCTATTTTTATACTCCACGTCAATATAATATGTATATTTACGCCCCATGGGAGAAGTAGACGCTGCATTTCGTTATTCTTTTTCATTTTATGGGCAATTGATTTGCCCCTCGTATATCGCATTCGCCTACAGCAAGTCATTGCGAGCTTTACGGCGCCAGGAATGTCGCATTTGATGGGCGTCGGATCGCACGCATGACATGTTTATCAAAGGCTTCAAGCAGTGCAAAAAAATACCGAAGACGACGGGAACCAAAAAGTAAAATCATATTTTATTCAACCATACTGTGACATTGAAAGAAAAGCAAATGCAATTTCCTCGTAACGCGTTGATCCCACTCACCCGTCATTGAATATAACCAGACTGAAAATTGTAATGGCGCCATTGATATGCTGAAACGTTTCCTCCGTTCCTTTGCAGCTTCAATTAAGGCCCCATGAAAGCAAAAAAGGGCACGTGATGAAACTTATGAAAATCGCTTCTTTTATTATTAAAAAGATGGTATTTAATATGACCTGTCGGATGCGACGCGGATTAAAATGTATAAATTTAGTTCTTTCATATTGATTAATATTATGGCGCATAATTAAACAAAGATGTGAGAAATGTTAATAAATGCTGGTAATTTATATACTGTTTTGTGCAAACATTACAAAATCGTCTGTGGTTAAATTTCCATTCATGCAATGCAGCCCGCAGGGTGTTTCTGCTGCCTTTTTATCTCGATCCATCCAACGGTTTTCTCCTGGCTTATCTGTGCTCTGCTTGCGGAAACTAGAAGTGCAATAGAACAATCTCCGTGAAAATATATAGTATGTGTGGTAATTTTATCGCCCTACACATAAAAAGAAAATGTATTATTATTGCAGATATTTAATCCGGTTATTTTAATAATTTATACGACTTAATTAAATTTATTTATGAGTTGAAATTATTTAACGTGGTCGCTGTTGGAATAGTAAAAATTCTGCAGTTGCATCGCGCAATTCAAGCCGAGCACGTTTCTCGCTATATTTGTATGTGCGGGAAAACACAAGTAAGTAATCAAGAACAAAAGGGTCCTTCCATACCCTCCGCTACGACTCCACTACCCGCTGGTACATTCCTTTGTATTTCAATATAGCGGCAATTCCAACTATTTGTCAACCGAATAAATATAAACTCTCAGCAGCAACGTCATTGTCTTCCAATATTAAACGACATCAACGTAGTAATTAAAATCTCCGAGATAATCAAAAGCAACCCAATCATGTTTAATTTAAAATTGTGGCGAATCAAGATATTATGTTTACGTTGGGGGGCGGTATGGACCCGCATCAAACGTCCATCTGAAGTCTGCTTTTCCACCGTTTATCTTGATTACTAACCACTAGGGGTAAGGGAAGCAGGAAAATAACCGCCAATTACACTGCCCATTGATTGATGTCTCCCCAGGACACAGCTGAAAGCTTATTCAGAAACCATTCCTGCACTAACACAACAATATAACAAATTAAAATCTAATCCAATTGCTGCACAAAACCACTTTTGTTTGATTGCCTTCTTTATCGCAACAGCTTTCATAACCAATTTGTGTAACTAAATCTTGGAGAAAAATGCAACCAACATTAAATTGTATTATATACTTATTTTCAGAAAAAAAACGCAACACCCAGAAATTGTTTAATGATTTTAATAAAATTTTAACACAACGTCTATTTTGATAAAGCAACCAAATGATGAAATGAAATTTATAGATCCTTTTTGTGTTTTTTTTGTGTTATTATTTGTTTTCAATTAGCATCAATTAATTGATTTATCAAACTATTGGTGTATAATAACTGTAAATTTTTTAAGTTTGGCTACTATTGCTTAGTAAAAATGACTGGCAACTAAATGATTTTTAACATGGCCGTATTATTGGTATGAAGTTTTTTGTTTAGATTGCTGGCCGTGTAATAAGTAATGTTGCAACGGAGATAAGTCAGATAGTCTGATGAGGAGGTTCAACAACACCGTTCTGGATCAGGGCTTAACGGATGATTACCGATTGTGAAGAGCGCCGTTAAGACTTTTAATCATATGAGACAGATTTTCAATAACACAATCAATTGCAACACATAGCTATGGAAGATGCACACATATCATGTCAATCATGTCAATATTTTACTTATATGGTTCACTTTAAAATTCACAAGATGGCGTCGTTTCTGAAATAGGCGGAAGTGATACCGACTCTACAAATATCACTATAAATTGCATTTTTTATGTATTACACTTCTATAAATTTCATTTGTCTAGATTCATAAATATCAAAATAAAACAACCTTATCTATGGATTCAGTTACCCGGTGTAGGTACACCATGTATAATACGTGTATGTGAATAAAAATATTAATTTAAGAAGAAAGCAAAGTCTGGTTGTTGCTGTTCACAAGGAGCGCATAATTTGCATATTTTTGATTGGAGCAATTACGTCTCACGATTGATAGGCATGCAAATACGCCCTTATGGTAGGTACAACATATACAAAGTTGCCCCCTCCGCCGCCTCCCGTAGAATGTTGGTGAAGAAATTTTTATAAGATCGGCTCCCTCAAAATTATTACACTTTTGTTCAAAAATTTTCCTTAAAAACGTGTTTAAAATATTTGACCGTTTCCGCACTTTACTAACATCCTGTATATTAAAATTCCATGAAAGTTTTTTCAGATGCGAACCAATAAATTTTTTTATTATTTGCATATATTTATTATAAAACATTTATACTAGGAAAAAGTTCTAAATTTAACCAAAGAGGACCATATATTTTGGTGGGATTATTGTCTACGTCATAAAACATTTTTTTTGTTTCATTTTGATTTTAAGGTAAACAAATAATAAGTAATTTTGTAGTTGGATTATTATTTATTGATTATTTCAACTCACATTGAGTTGGGTGCAAAGTGGATTTTCATCCCGGACGATCATCCGAAAATCGCATTGGGTTGCATTTTTTCGGTTTCATCCGCAGTGTACACTCAAAGTGAACGATGAACAAGTTTGCTGCCTACTTACTACCTTTTGATGTTCATTCTACCGATGATTTATCTTTTTTTTTATAACATATTCTGCAATATATTGTTTTATTTGTACTGTTAATAAAAATTACAATTTTATTGTTAATTTAATTATTAATCAACCACCAAAATTAATTTATTTGCAAAGACGCTGAAATAATTAATTATAATATTAAGATTTAAAAACATCTGAATTCTCTATGTTTATTCTCTAAAGGCAGAATATAAAATAAAATGAATAAAAACAAAAATAAAATGAATATTTTCTCATTAAGAAAATGTAATAAACGAATCAGCTATCAAATATTGCAATTGATGATTTTTTTTTTCTCGTTTCATATTTTGGAAATTCCCTTAATTTTAACTCTATTACTTCTATTGTGACGGTTAAAATACTTGGAAAATATAAAAATGATAGCATATTTTCTCATTAGGAAGTGTACCAGCTAATAATCAGAGTTCAGATGTCCTAAAATAATAATCCTTATTACAACTATGGATTACTAATTTCATACATAAATATTATAAAAATAGAATGGTGGTTGTCTTTTTTTTTTCCTGAGGTGGTTTATCAAGCGTCCCTCCACTACGGTCCTGATGGTCCTATTGTGCACCTCTGACATCTTACATCTTTAGCACATCTTTCTAGTATAAAAATAAAATTTGCACAGTTCTATGAAAATAATATAATAATATTACAACATCTATTAACATTTCATTACATTTTCTCAATATAGTGCAGGATTTTTTGATATTCTGCAGTAATTTTCAAACAATAGACATTTCTAGATATCTAATTGACATTTTACTAACAATTTCAACATTTTGGAATAATTTTTATACATCTTGCAATATGTGTTAAAATTTATTGATAATTTTCTAACATTTTCAATAATTAATTTGCCATTTTAGAATATTTCTTGTAACTAAGGAAATTTTTTTACAAAAAAAAATCTAAAACTTTATAAATTAAATTTTTTTGGCATTTTACAATACTTATCAATACTTTGCAACTTTTCTTAACAATTCATAATATTCCTTATGTCAGAAATTATTTACGTTTATGAAATTTTTTTGGACATTTTTTCTCAATGTAAACCATAACTACATGACGCTGACTTTTTTTCAATATAATTATATAATTATTTTAAAATAAAAAGTATTTCTTTCTATTTTTCTCTATGATAAAAAATTTAAAAACATTAAAAATATTAATGCAGTAATTTTAATGTTAGTAACTCACCCACCTACCCGGCTGTTTTTATACAAATCTATTGGAAACAGAATAGTTGGTCGGATACTTGTGTTGCTATATTTATTTACAACAAGTAATTTTAATTGTAATTACCCACCCACCTGATTTTATGAAAATCTTTGGTGGTAGGTCACTATATTTACATCTATCTGGTGAATAATATAAAGAAAATAATGGAACAGTAATTTTATTTAGTTACCCACCAACTCGCGCTTGCTGTTTTTGTATAAATTAATTGGGAACAAAATAATTGGGCGGGTGGGTGGGTCATTATATTTACAACTACCGGGTTAATGATTTTAAAAAAGTGATAAAAATATTGGACCAATAATTTCAATTTTAGTAACCCGCCCACCCGTCCGGTTGTTTTTGTATAATTTTTTTGAAAACAAAATAATTTTGCGCGTGTGTGGGTTACTAGATTTAAAATAACCGGGTCAAAGATAAAGAACGATTAAAAATATTAGACCAGTAATTTTAATTTTAGTAAGTCATCATCCCGCCCGGTTGTTTTTGTATAAATCTTTTGGGTGGATCACTAAATTTGCAACTAGTGAGCCTATAATTAAAACGATATTAAATTAATTAAATATATTGTTAACCGCCGGTGAGGCATATCCTGTTCGGGGGAATGTCGAATGTTTGCAAAAGTTAAGCAACGTTAGGCATGATCAGTACGTGGATGAGTCCCGTCTACCTGTACACCGGCACCATTAGCTATTTGGAAACAATTAATGGCGCTTTGGATATCGGAGGCAAATTTCTAGAGTAATAAATTCACCGTCTTATATGTTCAAATTGCCAACCCCATTTGAATCACGTCAAAATTAAAAAACAGATTATATCCTTCTGTCCGCAAATAAAAATCTTGTTACCGTGTTAATGATGTTATTTAGTATTGTTTATATGCTTAAAGTAAATGTGACATATTGGAAAGATTTTGGCTCGGACTGCATATTTGTCGAAGTAAGTTCAATGGAAGGCTATATTGCAAAAGCTATATAGGATTTTAATATTTTAACTGGTAATTGTAAAAGGTTCACATTAATAACATTACTCAAGGGACTTGCCTCATTAGTTATTTCATAGAATAATTAGATTTAGTATTTTCGAGGAGAAAATAAACAAATTCTCCTTTTGAAATAACTCATCTTCTAATGAAATTATATAATAATTGCATATATCGGAATAAAACGACAGTGAAAGAAAATTTAATTGGCATAAACCTTCTTAAAGCTTTTAATATTACTTGCATATAGAGCATTTATTTGGAAGTAAATAAGTATGAAAGAAAACTCGACGTAATGAATAGATTAAGCCGTACATATACACACCCCAGTGTGTGTTATAGTTCCATTTCAGTGGGATTAAATCTAAGCCCTGTTCGCCTCCGAAATATGCGCACCTGTTGATAAAATTGAAATTCGCGTTGTAGATGTAATAGCCATACATTTGTGGCGTAGGCCCAGATTACATAGCCGGGCATGTTTTCATAGTAGCAGGAGGAGGTGGAGGCGGTGCGTTTACCGGATTATTGTGTGTGTGAATGGGATTTGGCGTGTGCGTGAATGCGGGCTCCCGAGGTATACGAAAGTCGTTTTCGGCTCCAATTTCCGGCCGACGATTGCGATTCAATCCGGTGCCGAATTTGCTCGCTCGCGCAATTTTTTAAGAGTCTCTAATGAGTTTATGCCGCATAAAGGATTCGATTATTCCAAGTGCTCCTATAACATTTAATGAGCTTAACTATACAAAAAATATCAAACAATTTTTTTAATGGATTTTCCTTGCTGTAAAAAATATGCTTATAAAACTTAATAAAGACATACATAAAGAAAAATAATCAACCTCTGTTAGCACACTATTATTAGTGCATTATTATTAATGAAGTAGTTGGCGTAGTTGCATACAAATTTTGAACGTTAATATAAATTTAAAAATATAGCTTGTACAAACATGATTTCAAATTCCAATCACGATATCTTAAGAGTTTTACTTTTTATCGAGTTTTAATTAAAAATGTAAGCAAAAAAAATTAAATAATAATTAATATAAAACTACGCGCTACAGACTCTCGACGTCTTAGAGTTTATTAAAAACTTATGTTACTTGGGCGCGTGCTCATCTTTAGTACAATTTTTTCTTATTATTTCTTTTTGTTTGAATTCCGGAGATGGAAAAAATTTAATTAATCAGGAAACGGTCGGATGGCTTATTAAGGCATACAAACCAGAAAGAAGCAAGTAGTTCGGGCGAGGAATTCATTACTTCTCTTAAAGCAATAGGGAATGTTATCCGGATTATAGAAATTAATAATATAAATGTTTTTCATTCCAAGCATTGTAATTTGTAATGAAATTAGTTTGTTATATTTCAAACCAGCAGAATTAAAACCTACCTAATGGGAGACGACGCAGTAATACAATTTTCTAGCACAGGTTTATTATTTTCAAAACATTTTTTGAACACATACATACATTCAAAAAATATGTATTTTACAAAAAAACAGTTTATGAAATAAACATAAATTATATAAAGTGATTCATAACAGGTAGAGAACAATGAAATGTCATATTCTACTTCAAACTGCAATAAAAAACATAAATAATAACGTTTATCAAAATTTTGATATAAATCTTTACTTCAATTTTCTTTATTCTTATTCACTATAACATTGATATGGTTTATTGGCTTTTTTCTTCCTGAGGTGGTTCGTCAAGCGTCTCTGCACTACGGTCCTAATGGTCATATTGTGCTTCTCTGACATCTTACACCTTTAGCAGTTCTGTCTCTTCTATGAAGTCTAGGAGTTTTTGCCAAGTGATCGTTTTCAGTTTTTCTTGGGCTAGCATATGCTGAGCGTTGCATGTTGAATGCTTTGCAGTCACACAGCAGATGTTGCGCAGTTTCTTCGTGCTCCAAACATCCGCAGCATAGTGGATTTTCTTGTATACCCAATCTATGTATGTGCTTGTTAAGATCACAGTGTCCGGTAACCAGACCAGTGAGCCTTCGCAGTTTGGTTGGACTCATTTGCGGTACTTCCTTTAGAGTATTTTGTGTTGGTTCTGTTAGGAATAATCTTGTGTGATTGATCCCCTGATAATATTTCCACAAGTTAATGTGTTCCTTTGCAAGTTTGAGTGGGATTATTTCTTTTCCTATTTTGTGTGGAATTCCGATTGTGGGTTCTGGTCCAATAAATGTTAGTTTCCATATTAGCTAGCTGGTGGGCCTTAAGGTTCCCTTCTATGCGTCTTTCATTGTCCAGACCAAGCGTACTCTATTGTTAGTGGCCAGTGCCTCCATGCTATCTATACAATCCAAGACAAGTTTGGATTTTATTACTGGCCATCATAACGTCTATAATGCTGCTTGGCTGTCGGACATATTGAATTGAACTCGATCATGTGCCTGGCACACCACTCAATGGCTGCCACTTCTGGTTGAAAAGCTAAGACATATTTACCCAGGAAAAGAGTAAATCGCTCCCCCGATGTTTACCTTGATATATTCCAGCTCCGATGCCATTTTGATTTTTGGCCCCATCTGTGTACCAGATGTTTCCTTGCCCTGTGCCCGGATAGTTTTCTTTTGACCA
>JARJEC010139692.1:0-10785 GCA_030264575.1 Tachinus sp. AB-2021 | reverse complement strand
TTTAAATGAGTTCTGCAAAACTTATATAATTTATTCAGACTTACTGAGTGCAGTAAATGCAATTAAGCATCAATATCATTTTGTTTCATTTGATAAAAATAAATTTTGTTGTTAGTTTGGTTAGTTTTTGTTCCCAGCCACGTGGGGACCCAAGGTAATGAATAGGCATACGTTTGAAAAGGGAACAATTACGGATACCAAAAACAGGTGCGATAATATATGCGTTCAGTATGTCTAATTATTATAGTAATAGGTTTTGTCTAGTTGGTAGAGTGGTCTGCTTTTCAGTGCTACAAGCTGAAAGACGTTAAAGATGTAGTTTTGCTATGGTCTTTATCGAGACCCACTCATTGAAAAGAGGTACACCTATGCGTGGCAGCGCATCAGTCACTGCCGGTGCATCCTTATAAATCTATTGGTATCAGAGTCTTTTGTGTGTGATATATGCGATGTTTCATTTACTGTTCGCTAAATAAATTGGTTGGTTGTTGGAGTGTGGAATATGGTATTGCCATTGAACTCTTTAAAAATTTGTCTCTTGTTTCTGAGTGACCAGATAATGCATGTGGATTGTCTGCTCGAGTTTTCAGAACTCGAGAGTTGGATTGGCATGTGGATCTAATTTAATTGATGTTTTATTTAAGGTTATGAGAGTGGACTAACCAAGAAAAATCGATTTTTTTGTTTTTATGCAGATTTTAAATCTTTATAACTGTATATATCAACTGCGAAACGGACCAAGCGACATTCATCTTATTAAGGATATACCAGTTTTGCAGAATACCAACCCACACTCAAAGGTGAAAAACATGGTCTAGCTTTCGTCTATTTAGTGATTTTTCTTAGTTTTTACGCAACCTTACGTCTACTAAGGTTTAATGTAAAATAATTAAAAATAACAATGCTGTAGAAATGGTAAATTTAACAATATTTTCAAATGCGTTTTTCTCCTATTTTGCGTAATTGGGGTCCACTATGATGCTCATAAAGTAATTTGTTTTTATAAGATTATTAGTGTTAGTAATATCTGAACTATTAGATATTGTTTGGATTCTTGCCATACTTACATTGCTAAATAATTTATTTTAAAATTGCTTAAAATGTTTTTGTTTTAATTTAATTAAATTTATTTATTTAATTATCTTGTAGTAACTGGTAAATAGTTACTCTACTGGCCCATCCACCGGCACTCCATGTGATCAACCCACGTACTGATCCAATCATCTACGGATTCACTCAGCCTCCAACCCACTACATTTTTATTATATAAATATATATATATATATATTTATATATATTTCCATTTAATTTCTATTGATTAATTGTATATAATTTTTAATTTTGATAAAAATTATCTCCTACCGACTGCGCCAAATCTGTTTTAAATAGTTAAATTGTTAAATAATTTAAACTAAAATTGCATAAAATGTTTTTATTTTAATTTAATTAAATTTATTTATTTAATTATCTTGTACTAAATGGTAAATAGTTACTCTACTGGCCCACCTACCGGCCCTCCTTCTGATCAACTTACCTACTGACCCAATCACCTACCGACTCACTCACCCACCAATCCTCTACATTTTTATCATATATATTTTTTTATTTAATTTCTATTGATTAATTGTATATATCTGATGATTGCTGATTAGTAGAATTTAAACAAAAACAATTTATGTATGAAGACTTCGCTGCAACATGATTTTTAGCAACAATCGGAATTTATTGAGTAATGCAATTTAAGTCTGTAAATTTGAGATGTGGCTAATAGCCTTGTTGCCCCTAGCATCTTAATATATTGTATCAAATGTGTTTAGATTACTTTCACATTTCAATTATTGCTTTAATTGCCTTGTACTATTGTATAATTGGTTGTACATTTTAGTGAAAAAATAATATTCTACCGACTGCGCTGTTTTTATTGAGTGAGATGATTGAGCTTGTGTATAATAATACTACACACTCGCATGAATGTCGAGGCGAGAGGGGCAGCAAATGTAGTTCTATGCGTCTTATAAATTAATATACTTTGTTCTTTCGCAGACACGACTTGTAAATAAAGTAGACTGTTTACATATATACTGCTTTCTCCCGCGAAAAACTGTGAAAAATATTTGCATAAAAATATCTGTGTACTCTTAAAGAATAATTTGTTTTGAATAATAATATTCAAATGTTTCTTTTGTAGTGAAACATAAAAATATTAAAATAAATGAAGTTTACTACTACTAAAACAGTCATTTTGTCATGCACGACCTTTCAAGGTTTCAAAATAATTCAGTTCCATTATTGTTATTATTATTGTAATTTTACTTGCGTCTCAACAATACACATTTATAGATTTTATGCGTTTTCTAATTTTACCACCGTTGTTAAATTTTTGTATACGTTCACGCTTTATTAGTGTTTCTACAGGGACTATTTTTAAAGACAGATTTCATGTACATAGAACGTTATTTATCGCTTCATGCAAATCCCTACGTTAATTATTGCAAATGTATGCATTATTTACACTGTAATCAACGTAACTATTGATGGCACTTAATGTGTAATGTGATTATTAATGATTTTCTTTCTTTTGCAGGTAAGCAACAACTTGCGTTACGATCCACTAGTAAGTGATTTATTAATAAATTTATTAATTTGCTAATGTGTTAATTATTATATGGACGATTAATTAATATTATGGTTTTAATAATCATTCATTTATAATCTATTCATATTTATACTGGGCGAATCATAAGTAGATGCACATTTAGACCAAGTGTTTTTAAACTAAATTCATACAATTATCGTAATGATGTATCTCATTACTTTAATTGCATTAAATATGTGTGTTTGTTAATGAAATTAGATATACAAGTAAATAATTACTTTAAGTACTTTTAAAAAAATGTTTTATTGTATAGAATTTTCTAAAAGTGACAAAAAACGAAATAAACAAAAACGTGAAAGTAATAGAACAAAGAAATAAATAACGTAATAATTAAAAGATATTTGAAAAAGCGCATTAAACAAAAAAATAATTAAATAAACAAAAATATACAAAATTAATAAAAATAGTCAGAGTGAGTGGTTATAGCCTTTTCTTGTAGGAGGAATTTAAGGATAACAGAAATCCATCTGGAACAAATATACCCTACAGGCAAAAAGCACCACAGTACCATTTCCAATGACTGAAGAATACAGAAAATAAATATTGCTTAATTTTGCCCAAAACTGGACACAAAGTTTTGTTCAGTACTTCTTTCGTTCACTTCTCCCTTTAACCCATGAGCCAATAGCTGAATTTCTCTTCTATAATTATTCCCCCTTAGCGAATTTGAAGATACAATATTGGCCATAATTTTGCCCAGGTTCTCTAGAAAGATAGAATGGTAAATAAATTTTTTTACGTATATTCTGAAAAATTCGGAGATCCTTAACATGAACTCAAACGTTGACATTGATATAGCATGATGTGGTATGTTTTAAAGTGCAAAAATTCGTTCTACAATAATCTAAACAATGTCGAAATATTATCGAAGTCAATTAAGGGATAGCAGGTTGAGAGCCAAACTTGGGCAAAAAACGAAAATCGTTAAAATGATCACTAGAAGGTTTAACTATATTATTTTATAGGTATAAAGTAAATGTCCACAATTTGATTTACGATTTCCTTAATAATTCTTAAATGCAGGAAATAATTTCAGAGTCAATTCGAAGCTTCAAATTGAAAGCTGATCTTGGGCAAAACTCGAAGACCCTTAAGATGTCCTCTTTTTTTACTAAAGTCCACAATTCGATAACCTAACCTAACCTAACTCGCTCACGGGGTTGCTTCAATATAGAAATTTAACTATTGACTCATGGGTTAATCGGAGCTGGGGACAAAAAATGACTATAGTCAAAACTGGGCATAAGTTGGGCAAAATTGTGGCCTATGTTGTTTCTTCGAATTTACTAATGGGGGTGTCACACCAAAGAAATTTGACTATTGACTTATGGGTTAAAAGGAGCTGGCCAAAACGAAAAAAGTAGCGTGCAAAACTAGACATAACTTGGGCAAAATAGTCAGTGAAGATTTGTCTGAAATTCTCCATAAGTTTTTAAATTTTGACTAAGAATAAGTGTTCTGATTTGTGAGTGGAACATAAATTTTGCTGGTGTAAAACTGGGCAAAACTAGAAGTATTCAGAAATGCTAATTTATTTGAAATTTATCAAATTTATTTTTTTGCATTTTTTTCTTGCTTGAAATCATGGTTGCTATTTTGTGATCATCGTATTCGTGGGCAAAACTTCTTTCAGGTTGGGCAAAACTGGTCATAATTGAAGAAAAGGAATAGTTGGATAAATGCTACATAAAATGCGGGGTTGCATTTATCTAACTTGAAGCATTGATCTAACAATTTCTATGGCATGGGGTAGCATTATCCTCAAAGTATACACTTTAGAGTCTTTATGACCCCTTTAACTTAATTGACCAAATTATTTATGTCGAGTTGGGCATGCCGCGTTTTGCGCTAATTTCTTTTTAAATTTATTGTATTATAACGCTCATTTACATTAAAATTGTTTCAAGCCATTCAAACGTATTTTCAAATAAAATTCAAATTTATATTTTACAGATTTTTTGTTGTGAATATTTGAAAGTTCTTCTTTCTCACAGGTGATGCTGATAATGCTCAAATAAACCTGGACTACTTGACCGCAGAGCGATAGCATCGATCTTAACACATTAAATTTGTTAGGAATGTCAGTATTGCCAGTAAATACAATGAAGTTTGCTGTTTAAACAACTGTGCAGTACTTGAATTCATTAGTTTGCACTAAAAAAGTCAAACATTTTTTTACCCCCACTTTTTTGCATTTCTCGAGGTGTTTTAGGTTATTTTAAGATGTTTAAAGCCAAAAAAAAATTTCCCGGCTAGGACGATGATTACCAAAGTTTCCCGATTCTTTCTTCGAAGTAATGTGGGGCTCTAAAAAGTGATGAAATCTTTTTGGCGCTCCCTGCATATGAAAACGATAATAAATTACATTTGAAAAAATACTTAATCTGAAACTCAGCTTTATCTAAATATTTACGATGCACTCAAGGAAGAGAAACTGGAGCATGATTTATTGCAGAAGATGTAAATCTTTGTAGTAAGGAACAAATATAATAATCAACTAATTAATTATATTTAAGACCAGTACCAATCTTTCATACTTTCACATCAGCAAATAACAAGTTGTGGTATTAACCACCGCACCCATGAAATTAAGCAAACAAATCGTTTAACACGATGCTGCCGGCGCGATTATTTTTATGCACTTGTCTGCATCAAATATCTCCACACGTTTATTTTAAAAGTCATCTGGTGCCGGTGCATATTTATTATTTATCACTGCACTTTCCAATCGTTCGCACGTTTTAATCGCGTTTGTGCATTAGCATTGCACGCTTCCAGATTTATGCTCATCGATCATACAGTATTGCGAACCTCTTATTTTAAATCGGTTATAAAATGAGGTGTTTGACCGTGAAATTATTGCACGTATAATGCCATTTTATTTATAATCTTGCACAGGATGAAACCCGTATGTAAAGGAGAGCTTTTTCTCTCTCCGTTAAGTCACGCATGATCCAGCAAGCTTGTAAACATTCGCGGTGGATGAGCGCAACTTGTCATGTTTATTTCCATGTTGCGTAGGATGTATAGTATCCTTTCAAAAGATTATTAAGTCGTTCAGATTGATTCATGCAACGTCCATAATAGCTAGTTATTAGTGCATCAGTAAGGAAATCAGGATTTCTTATACTTTCTGAATGAGAACATATTAATAAATGAATTAAAAAATAAATTTTATTAAACATATTTTGAAGAAACATGCTATTTTGCTCCGATAATTATTATTGTATTAATAAAAATTAATAACAATCAGTCTCTTCTCAAAGTTATTATTATGGTGTATAAAATACAATAAATATATGCTTACCAATAAAATTCTCAAGAAGATACCAAAATGCATAGTTTGAAATTATATGTAGATATAAGGCTACATGTTCAGTTTTGCAGCTCGACAAACGTTTCTAAAACACACGCGAATGCACTTCGACTTTGGTACACATCAAAACTGCGAAAATTCTAACAATTCTATTAACTTTCCACAATAATATGAGCACATTATAATATATCCGATAAAAATATTTCGTTTCCACTAGATCATCAAGGCCCACTTTATTGTTGCCAAATTTAATGTACCATTTTAATTGTTTTGACATTGGCTATAAAGATTCAGTGCAGACATACAATATCTTGTGCTAATTAATTCAATCATATTATTGTGAAAACTTGATAGAATGGTGAGAATTTTCGAGAAAAGCAGCCTCAACAGGTATCGAAACAGAAATGTTACCGGTCCGGTTCGCATTGTGGAAGCATTTTTTACTGCAGCCATAGCGAAGCGAACGTGACGGCTGTGGCCGTGTATTTTGGTATCTTCTTTTGAATATTACTGCTAAAATTATATTTATTGAATTGAAATGAAACTAAGACAACATGCAAGCAACGATATTGATTATTATTATTGTTATGAATACTAGAATAATTATTATCGCAACAAAATATTTGTTGGTTATTTTAATATATTTGATTGACATTTTATTTTTAAGTAGTTATAATTTCATCAAAGAATAATATAAATCTCTTGGTTTACACTTTTAGGATTATTAATAAAGTAATTAAATGCCAATTTTAGCTTATTTAATTGTATGATTAAGCGATTTAATTAATGTTTAATATAAGTATCATATCAAATATTATTTCAGCAGGATGTAAAGCAATTTGTTAGCTATATATGTACTCATACACAATTCAATATTTGTTGGTAAATATTATTATATTTCCATCAAGACCGATATAGAAACATGTGTCAATAAAATACATTTATTTCTTGTGAGTATATATTAGTTCAAATAGAGTTTATTTTATCTAATATATAAATAAATAACAATCTTTGTATACAACTATTGAATTATTCAAGCAACTGTAAATAAATATCCTGCTTTAGTGGCGGACTACTCCTAAATTTTTGTGTGGAACAAATGTTGCCAGGCCGTACAGTGAATCGTGTGCTGGCCACTTTGTTTTAAAAAGTTGCTAACCAACATTTACAGGGTGTTCGTAAAGTCTGGGAACGGTTCCATATTAAAAATAATAACAGTTTTTGGAAAAAATATTTCGAATTAAAACGTAATGGTTTTTCGATTATATGAAATTTTCTTCATCCCAATTATACAGGAATATTACAGATAACATATTACGGATTACAGTTTACAGAACACAGATTACAGATTGCTGTTTACATAATACATATTGCAGATTACAGATTACAGATTACAGATTACAGATTACAGATTACAGATTACAGATTACAGATTACAGATTAGATTTAGAATTAAAAAACACGTAACACGTTATATATGACATCAACAATAATAATTTTATTGCGTCCAATGTCTGGGAGTCTGGACCACTAAAGTATATAGAACTGGAACGCGCTCACCCTACTCTAAAAACGGCCAGGCTTATTAGAAAGAGCGCGCTGTGTACGATGCGAAATCATTTCAGTCTTATTCATTAAATCAAATGTGCCGCACTTTTAGCATTTTTATATTACGTTATTTATTAAGAAAGTAGCAGTGCTGCGCGGACCCGTTTGACACCCTGCGCCAGAATGAGAGATTGACGCATCGTGCACAGCTATCTCCGTCTAACAATGAAGCTCGTTATTTTTCTACTACTAATGCTAACAGTATTATAGCGACACTTGTCGTCAAGACAATGTTTGAATGTAAACCAATACTAGCGCCTCTATAAATCATGGCCTAAATATATCAATGTCGAATGTGGAATGCGAAATAGTTTATACGGGGCATTTAAAAATTGTTATTCAGGATGTTTTAAAGTGTTTATGTAGGGTGTTTTAAAGTCATTATACGGGGTGTGTCAATTGCATACTGTTTGTTTCAAACTTTTTAATACAGGATGTTTTAAATTGTTTATGCACGTTTTACAGAATTGTATATACAGTGTGTTTTGAACTATGCATAGGGTGTTTCGAATGTTTTTTTTTAATGATTATAAAGGGGGTTTTATAAAGTTTATAAATAGTGTTTAAAAATGTGTATACATGGTATTTCAAAATGTTTATCTAGGGTCTTTCAAAATGGTTACACTTGGTATTTTAAAACGTTTATACAGGGTGTTTTAAAATGATTATCAGGGGGGTTTTCAAAAGTTTATACATAGTATTTTAAAATGTTTATGTATGGTGTTTCAAAATGTTTATCCGGGGTCTTTCAAAATCGTTATATATGGTGTTTTAAAATGTTTATACACGGCGATTGAAAAGTTTTATACAGGGTGTGTCAAATTTTGCATAGAGGGTATTTCGAACTTCCTTTATAGGATGTTTAAAAAGTTGTGTATATATATATATATAGAGAGAGAGAGGGGGGGGGGTTGTTTGCTTCTTTTGATAACATTTCATTTTTATTGGAATCTTAGTAATCTTAGACATTCGCTAACAAAAAAAGTAAAATAATCGTCATTTTTGATGGGTTATCGCTAGTCAATTTATATTCCCTATACAACTGAAACATTTATATATTTTTTTACTTAAATATTTTCTTATAAAATATTTTCTGGTAAAATATATCATAATACCCTACTTTACCGCTAAAAAATTATAAAATACCATTTTCAGTTTAACCGGAAATAATATCAATTTTATTGTTTTGAATGGAGCACCCGATATATCCGAAATTTTGATTTTTTTTTTAATAAGCAAGATCTTTAGTTTTTAAATTTCTAGCTTTGCTAGTTTGTGTGCGGATCTCTCATTCTCTAAACCCCCTAATTCTATTTGGTCCAGAGCACTCGTCTTTTTTAAAAATGTTGTTTTTAACTTTTTGAGAAAATAATATCTGGGATAGTACTAAGCTCAATGGGTTCTATCAATTGAGATCAAATTTAAACCTCCAGCCCACCACCGGGTAGGGGGGTATTTAAAAAATATTAAAAGGAAACCCCATTTTTTATTGTAGATTCGGATTCTACGAGAATAAATACACAACTTTTGTATTTAACACATTCTTTCTTGCGTGATAGTTGGCCAAGGCGGAGTGTAGTTTTTTTATTTTCTTTTTGACGATTACAGCGCTATCTATCACCCAAAAAGAAAAGCATTTTATACAATAGTTATGTAATTTTTATCGTAGAATCACAATGTAATATCTAATAATAGGGGAGCGGGGGTTTTGAAATTAATCTCTTTTGATAGAGCTTATTGAGGTTTTTGCAGCATTGTCCTGACTTATTGCTGTAGTTACTAGCCCAGATATTTTTTCCACATAAAGTTGAAAATAAAATTTTCAGAAGGGATGGACGGGTGCTCTAGACCATCCTGTCATGTCATCATTTTGGTTTACTTTCGTGTGTTTTCAAAATGAATTGCAAATTCCCTTTCATCCCTCTTCCCTAGATATAGATATTTACTACCTTAAATTCATGTTCTCGGTTTCTAACTTTTTTTATTGTAGCTTTTATTATATATTTATAACCATTTTTTGTCTCTTATCCAAGGATCTTTGTCCATCGTCATTTTATCTGGTTCAACTACCATGCTGTACTTTCTATTATGTTACCTTGTAGCGCGTTGGTTTTCTTCCCTTTTTTCCATTCTTTCTAGATTGTATTTTTTTTTCTTATTTTGCCAATTGCCTTTCTATATAGATTTCATTTCGGCCACCCTCCTTACAATAAAATTGTTACAGTATACTTCATTTGTACAGTATTTGACTGTATGCCTTTCTTTTACATATCTATAGCAGATATCTTCTATTTTCTCTTGCTTACATACATTTGCATAGTGTCTAAAGTTAAAATAGTTATACCATCTTTCTAACTTGTTTAACTTCTCTTTGTTTGAATTCAGACTTTGTAATGATATGTTTCCCGTTCAGCTGTCACTTTTTTCACAGTCCTTTTTAATTATTGTTAATATTTGTTTAGGTTTAACCATATATTTCAACTTTTGGCCTACTCCAAACTGCTCATCAATGCTCCACATAGATTACACTTGTGTCCATTCATTTTTTTAACTTTATTTACTTTAGACATTATTTATTGCCTATTTTGTTGCAGTGGCTTCATCTATCTCTCTAGATTCCTTGACCTACCTTGTAAATGACACCTAAGCATCACATCTATATTCTTGCCAGCAAAAGACCATAGTGATTTATTTCAAACACTTTTTCATTTTGCTTCTTTACTTCCCTTCGACGTACTTTTTTTTACTTTTTATTGATTTAATTTCTTTTGGACGATTCCTGTTTACTTTTGATTTTACTTGAGTTAATAGTTTCCTTCTATATCTCATCAGCTTCACTCTTGAAACTCCTTCCCTTCCGGAGTCCGTTTCACTCTTTTCAGAATCAAGTCTCACGTCATCTTGATCATCTCTCCAGTTTAAGTTATCTTTCTCAAAATCCTTGAGATAGTACGCTGTTCCCGGCGTAGAGAGATTTTCCGATGTTTTGGCCATTCCCTTGTGGGATAATTTATTTCCTAAACTCTCCATACCCATTTACTTTAGGCTAAATGGCAGCTTTTTCATTTTATCGCATCTTCCCTCCTGTTTGGAGCTCTATTTGCAACTATTTCTTTAAGTTTTACCATGTTTTTACCTCTTGGCCTACTCCTAACAATTCAGTTTCTATCACCCGTTTGTCATTTTTTTCGTTTTAATTAATAAA
>JARJEC010139605.1:0-14793 GCA_030264575.1 Tachinus sp. AB-2021 | reverse complement strand
TATGTTTTTTATTACAATTTATTTAGTCACACCGTGACTGCAGTTTCGACTGAACCTCAATCTTCAATAGACGTTACACTCATGTAACGTCTTCATCAGATGTTACACTCATGTAACGTTTGTGATAATTGTGATAAAAAACATACACACAGTAGTTTATTTCAAATCCTGCATTATGAATTATCACTTAGTAGCGGTCGATTCTATCAATCTTCTTTTTGGTTATTTATTTTTTATAATGTGCTAAAAAGGTAAAAGGTTTTTACATTTACTTTAAATAAATTACTATGATTAATAAAAAACTTTATAAAGCTGCAAATTACACGGATATGTATAGGAAATAACAACACATCGATGACGTCACAAATGTCCCCGCTCAGTTTGCCGGTCATCACATAAATCGACAAGTTAAGAACCAATGAAATCCAGGCCACTTAAGAGATTTAATAGCGTTGACTACTTAGGGTTAGTTATGGCATATAAACGAATAGCGGAACTTGGAACAGTCTCAAACACACAAACGAATAGAGGTTGTGTGTCGGGCCCTGTGACAAGATGTTTTCAAATATTTATAAAACGTGTGTTAAATTTTGCATACAGGGTGTTGCAATATATACAAGATGTTTTCAAATATTTATGAAACGTGTGTCAAATTTTGCATACAGGGTGTTTTAAACTTTTGTGGAATTTTAACTACCGAGTCCACTAATTATTAATATTTGTCAGTATCAGATACATAATTACATAATAACCCCATATAAATGTATAGAAATTGGATTAATTAATTTATTGTGATACACATTATAATTTATCAGCCGACCTCGGTGGAGTACCGCTTGAAAGACAGTGCTTCCGGGTTCGATTTCCGTGATTAATCTTTTTTTAATAAAAATTGTAATAAAAGTCTTACTTATGCTGTGTTGCTCAAGCAAACTTACCTTTTTTATTGTTTTTATTGTTACTTATATTTATACATAATATTTTACATCATAAATTAAATTAAATTAAATTTTTGCAATTTCTGAAGCAAATTTAAATTATTTATATGTATTGATTTATACCTAATGCCTGTCGTCACTATGTAATTTATTGTGTCAAAAGTTGGACAGTTTATTGAAATGCGGAATTTCATTATCTGCTATATATGTTAAATTCAGCCAATGAAATCTCGAATTTCAATAAACTTGAATTTTGAAATTTGATATAATAAAGTGCATTGTGTCAGACGAACAGTTCAGTTCTCCAACCGTATGTATTTGTGTAGCAAATATTAACTACTTCAATAATTTGATTCCAATAACAAGAGTGTCATTAATTAATTAGTTAAATTAATTAATTTCAATGGTGATTGATACCGGTCGTCGGCAATTTATACAAAGTTATGGCTTACTGACCTGCGTAAACCTTGCAGTTATTTGCGTTAGTTTCAATGGAATGTATTAAATATACAAAGAAATCAAAAACAATTGAAGACCATTTGGCTGAAAATAATTTATGATAAGTTTTACTAGTGAAATATACGTAAATCGTACAATAACAAATGACAATACTTTTAATAAAATAAAATTAATTATAGTTAAATTATAAGAAACAAGTATCATCTTATACAAAATTTTGGACAACGTAAACAGCGTACAACACTGACAACCAAAAATTTACTTATATTGGCCAAAATTATTGACTAAAACTTTTCACAATAAAAACGAATTAAATCAACTAGGATTTAATCGTACTTAATAACATCGTAGTTTGGTAGTCAATATTTATTTATTTATTTATGTGTTATACAAGCGAGAAATACCGTAGTGAGAAAGACAAGTCACGCTTACTTAATAAGTGTAATGTCATATCGCGTGCTACGCCAAGACACTGAAATGCTAAGTATTTCAAGGGTGTCTAACGGTATTTATTAAATAATTAAAATGCATTTCTTGTACTTGCTGAGAGTGAATGGTTTTTACTTTGTGCATATGCAGACAACCTTAACAACAATTATTGCGACTTTATTATAATATTTCTATGTATGTACTTAATTTTTATATTATAAAATAGCTAAATGCATATATTCCACATCAAATTATTTAAATTTATTATTATTTATTACTTCTTTGGTGATTTGTTGATTATAATCAAGAAAAACATTGTTCGTGACATTAGATTTTATTTACGTATTACGTAAATCTGTAAGCAAATGAAATTAATATAATGTAAGCAATAAATCAACGTAATAATATATTGAGTTGTTTGATCATATTTTTTATATATAATATTTATAAATATTAAATATGCATTTTGATAACTTTTAATTTTTGTGAAAAATCATTTCAAATTACACCAATATAAAATATATGAGCAGGGTTGCAAAAATCGTTACTGAATATCCAATAACAATTTTACATGTTCGCCAATTATGAAGCATTTTCAAGACGAATTCGCTGAATTGATAATTGATAGACTGTTGTTTACAAATGAAAAACAAATAAAGAATTGAATTTATGATCTCAGTTTAAATTTATTAAAACAATTTTTATCTTTTTCATTTTGTATACAATGCACTAGTATAGTAAGTAAATTACTCAACATTTAAGAAAATGTACTTGATAAAAACCTCCAATTATGCTAAATATAATTAACAACAATAATTTATTTAAATATTTTTTATAGTGACCCGATGGATGATGATTCTGACGACAAGGATTCGAAACGGTAAGCTCGATGATTGATTATTTAATTCCACTAATCGCACATTTTTCAGAAAATCTCGAAATTTGAGTGAAAAAAAGAGACGTGACCAATTTAACTTGTTAGTAAATGAACTGAGCTCTATGGTTTCAACGGGTGGAAGAAAAATGGACAAATCAACAGTTTTAAAACAAACAATTTCGTTTCTTAAAAATCAGAATGGTTTGTATAAATTATAATAGAATTGTACTGGCATGCTTATATTTTAAATATAAAAATAATTTTTGTAATTTTGTACAAACAATATAATATGCAGTAAAAAATCTAATAAAATTGTTGTAGGGAAATACAAAATAAGTTAATCAGGACTTATTTCTTCTACTGGAGCCGTTTTTTGTTTCTATTGTTTATATCCTAGATATATACCATGAAAAAATGATAAATAATCTAATAAGAATTTTTGAAAACTGTACATTGACTAACTTATTTTGTATGACCAAATAACAATTTTATTAGGTTTTTTTAATCTGCGGTTATATGCATTTTATTATTTTCATTCAAACTTTTCCAAAGTAATAATATAGTTTTTGTATTAAACATTTTTAATTTTTAAAATAGTCAAAATATAAAATATTGAACACTTTTAGTTTAATTGATTGTTTTTATTTTCGGCAATGTATCACTCATTAATTAATTTATACATTCAATGCATCGTCAATATCGATTAAAATAAATGACGGACGTTTTGGAGATATAAAACTACTCTTCCTCTTCAACGCTAAAAGAATAAATGACTTATTTACGGGTAAATTACTTATTATACGGTTTTTAATGATATAAATTATAAAATTAGATTAAAATGAAATAATTATACATAATTTACAGTTCTGTTCATATAAAATAACTAAACGTATTGAGTAAGGTACACTTACCAATTTACAATTTTAATTAATAATTGATAACGTTTTGACAAATATCTACTTTTTGTTAGATGTGTACAACAAGCATAATTTCTATCTAATAATAACGTATTATTTACAATCACCTTATAATTGGATTTTTATCCACACTTTGGAATCGTATAAAGTGACTTATTATCTACTAGTGGGATAAAATAACTTTATTTTATTGTTATCATAGAAACACATAGCAACAAGTATGTACTTTTTTATTTTTGCGCATTAACAAATATGTTGATTTTGGTGATAATACATTGTGTTGCATACCACCCTTAAGCTGGAGATACCAAGACGTAAAAAAATATTACTTTATGTGGAAAATTATAGGCTAATTATAGACTAATTGAGTACCATATTCCCAAATTTTTGGCTCAATATTTTTTTTTACTTTTGTAGGTTCCGCTGGCTTAAGGCACACAACAGTAACAAATATTATGAGCATCACATTTGAAAATATGGTATTTAATTAGCTTATAATTAGCCTATGATTCTTCACACAGAGCAATATTTTTTTACTTCTTGGCACCGCCAGCTTAAGCGGGGTGCATTGCATGCAAATGAGCACCACGTAAAAGACGCAAAATAACTCATTTAGGCGTAAAAGTTAAAGAAGTTATTTAAATGTCTATAAAGCAGAAATTATAGGAAAAAATTGTAGATGATAATAGAAGCACTGTAGAAACTATCATTGCGACCCTGTCCCTGTTGTGATCGAACTGTGCACGTGAACAACGCATGTTGTTTATTTCAACTCCAGGGTAGTTTTGAATTTTTTATAGCGCCGCTGCGTTCGGGCTACCACAATATAAAGTTAGTCTCAAAATTTTATAGTATTTTCCAATAATCCGTGCCAACTTTCTACTCGATTTATCTTATTTAATTTTTAATGATTTTTTTCAAAAAAACTGATGGAAAATCAGTTGCGAGACGTGTTTTTACGGGAGTTCCCTTCTTTTCCATATTTGTAAATAAGCAAATAACTGCATAATTTATATCAAAGTAATAAAAATTCTACAACTTCCAATAATTGGACAAAAAATCGTATAAGTTTTTCATTTTTAGCTGTCATTTTAAATAAGAAAAAAATAAAAGTTTGTGGGTGATTGGCATTTCTTTTGACATCCGACGATTTGTATACAAAACATATGAAATGTAGACAGATAACATGCCAATTTTCAGCCGGAGGTATTTATATAGTACCTCTGCGACCGCTAGCTCTTAGTCTATTAGAGTAGTGTTTTTTTAATATCTAATACTTTTTAAATAAACAAAATACATAATGCGATTATATAATACCTAGTCACCGCCAACAAAGTTTAATATTAAATATTTTAATTCTAAAAATTTTTGTTGTTTTATTATAACTTATTTTAGAAGTAGCAGTTAGATCCAGAGTTCACGAAATTCAGGAAAATTGGAAACCGACTTTTCTCACAAATGAAGAATTTACACATTTAGTTTTAGAAGCTGT
Source organism: Tachinus sp. AB-2021 (assembly GCA_030264575.1). Lineage (NCBI taxonomy): Eukaryota > Metazoa > Arthropoda > Insecta > Coleoptera > Staphylinidae > Tachinus > Tachinus sp. AB-2021. Next base: position 9,681 of record JARJEC010139605.1, on the reverse strand, counting down.
GGATGGTTTTATAATGGTATTTTCAACATCTGGGCAGATATTTTACGCATCGGAAAGTATTACATCTTTATTGGGACATTTGCCGGTAAGTTAATTTATCGAGTGAATTAAAAAAATACTTTTCATTATTTTATTTTATTAAGAATGATGTGTTGGGTATGACAGTATTTGAATTGGCCAGTGAAGAAGAACAAGGCGAATTATACAATATGTTATTGAATCCAACGGAAGATGAGAGCCAGTTATCATTCTCTTGTCACCTGCTTAGGGGTGGTCCGGATACGAGAAGGCTTCCTGTTTACGAGCTAGTACATTTCGAGGGATATTTCCGTAAGTTTTATCGATCTGATATGATGTAATGGCTGTGTTATTTATTATTAAATTAATTCAAAATTTCCTTTAACTGAGCTTACTAACATTCACACTACCAACACTTTCTAGCGTGAATCTGTGTAAATTAAATTAAACCATTGTGTAATAGTCAACGAATGAAGGTCATATTACCTTCATAATTACAGTTCCCTGACATTTCAATGCGAATCAATTTTCTTATTAAAACGTAAATGGTTTTATTGTTTATTACCATATTCATGAAAATGTTTTATTACTAAATAATGCAGATTTGTTATTAAGCTATTGATAGAAGATTCATAAATTCGGTTTTAAACAGTAAATATAATAATAAATTTTATCACGAAAATAGATATTTGCTTTATGAGATAATAACGAACATCTGAATATAAATATGTAGTTGTATTTGCATATAAATATATATCTTAGTATTCTTTTCTTCTACTGATTCTGTGAACATAAACTCGACTCGACTAATAAATATTAAGTTTTTGTTATTTTTTTTAATCAGTATCATTTTTTTAATTGAATTATTTATCAATAATCTTTTTCTCATAAATGTTTTTGTTATTGTACATACAACTGTTTAAAGGCGCATGCAATTTTTCGTAATATTGCTACAAATTTCAGTTGATGTCTATTCATCATTATTTACGACAAATAAAAATTTATGATACTTATTGAAAATTATTTTGATAAATCTCTAATTCTAATTTTGTGAAATATTTACAAAAAATAATGTTAAATTTGATTTTAATAGATTGGGTCATTATTAATGCGTTACAACTTTAAATTCAAATAGAACAACAAATATACCAAATATTCGCATTTTACATATGATTAGCGTTTGGCCATCAATTTATTCTGTAACATTCTGCACTTATTTCGCTACTGTAACAATTGTTTTTGCTCATTTTTTATATTAAAATATTTTTTAATTGTTGCAACTTATTTCTCCTTTTGACCATAAATGCTCGCAATTGATAGGTTTGATAGGTATTTCAACGCTTACTTTATTTTCTAACAAATTAACATCTTCCAACTTTATTTTATTTTGTAGGATTTACAGACTCCCGACACTCTAATTATGTATGTAATTACTGTATTAAAAATTATTTTGATTCACTTTTCCAAATTTTCCAAGATATATCAACTCTTTCTTCAAGCGTAAGAGTTGTTTGCAACATTGAATATGTAGACTATAACGTTGATACCTTTTTACTTTTTGATATTTTGCTAAAGTAAGCCAGTAAAACCATTAATAATAATATATAATATTTCAAAAGTTTTTTTTTTATGCGCTACACTTTAAAGGTGCTGTAGGCTTATTCATAACTTGCCTTGCTTTTTTCAAACAGTAAACCGATAGCATCCGTAAACAGGTTGCACTCAAACTCTATATAGACGTTGTCTAAATCACTATTCAGCATTTTCAACACTTTTAAAAACATTTGTTGTCACAAATTACAAAAAGCAAATTGTTTATAATATTTGTTGTCATGGCTAATTTTGCTAATTTGGTTTATTTTAATAATTTTAATAACGTCAATTTTTGTATTAATGTATTTGAAAATAAAATAGTATACAAATCTCGGTGAAAAATTTCATTTTTGACTCGCGATAGAAAAGAAACTCTTTACACTTCGATGTGTAATATTCTATAAAGAAACTGCATATAATTTTTTATAGAATGTATAAATGTAATCAAAATTGGATTGGTAGATATTTCAAAACTTTCAAATATACCAAGTGATAATTTCTTAATAAGAAAATAGTTATAATTTTTCTGTAACATTTGTTTTGTTTATATTAATTTTGCCTAATTAAATAATCCCTAAACGATTTTTTTTGTTATTTATTATTGTAGACAAACAATGAATTTTTGTATTTTTTTTAATTTTTATTTTAAGTTTTCGCATACTAGGGTCTAATTTCAAAGTTTAAATTTTAAGTGTAAAATCTTTATGAATTTGAACAGTGAAAAATGCTTCTTTCTTTTTTTTAGATTTTTTATTATTTGCTAAAATCTGGAGTTTGTCTATATAAAATACAATATTATAAACAAATTACAACAGATTTAAATAATAATAATTATCTGTTAAAATAAATCTATAAGTTTATTGAAATTGTGTCTGAATCCCTTTTGAAAATAATGCAATTTTTAGTAGAAAAACAAAAACTCTATTAGTTTAGATACATACAACTTATAGAAACTTATAGAAAAACACATAAGTCCATCGAGTAACAAAAATGATATAATTGTTTAATGCGAATGCAATTTATGAAACCATTAATTAAAATAAATTGTTTTTATACTTACATGATTCAGTTTAGCATAATTATAACTATCTAAAACTGTTTTAAATTGAGTTAAATACAATAATAGAATAAGAAGCGCTGCGCAGCGTGTACACCGTGTATAAACAGGGCCATATGTGAATTGCCTGTTGGCTACGGAAGCCATTGGACTTATGTGAAAAGTTTTTGTCGTTTTAGTAATAGTAACAATATTTATAAAATTACGCGATTTTTTCAGCCGATAGCTTCAAGTGAGCGCTACAAGATGGTGTAAAAATCTCAATTTAGCCAAAAGTTGACTTTTGTGATTTGCGAATTACGCCGACATATGTTTTTGCTGCAAGGTACTTTTTTGGACAAACAAATTTTAATAACATCTAAAAATACTTTTAATGGCTGTGAAAACAGAAATTTAATGCTCTAAATAAGCTTCATTCTTCTTCTTTTTATGTACCATATCCTTTCAGAACGTTGGTAATCATCATTCCTATTTGTATTTTATTAACAGTGACTCTAAATAGTGTGCTTGTATTTAATCCGCACCATGCGATTGGTGTGGATTAAATACAAGCACACTATTTAGAGTTCTTCATTCACTAAACAAATAAAATATCGTTGTACTTGTTAATGAAGAGGTTTACCTTATTCTGTTTGGATGTTACAGGTTGCTTTAACTTATTTAATTATCATAAATGTATTTAACATACAATTTATAATAATAATTATTTAAGAATAAAGTTTTATTTTATTATTTTAAAGTTTTGAAATAAATTATTGATAATCAAATATTGTTTTTGACTATTAAAAATTGAATGCATTGCTATTTTCTATCTAAATATTTTAAGTAAAATTTTTAAAGCAAAAATGTACATTGCAACATTAACATAAACATTTCGGAAAAATATTACACTTTATTAAAGAATATAAAATCTAAAGAAAAAAGTGATATTTTTTTCTGTTTTTTTTCCTGAATTTTCCACACATAAAAATTTCAAATTTGAAATTATGCTACTGTATGTAAATACTTAATAATAATAAAAAAACAAAAATTTATTTTTTACAAAAATAACAAAAATAATAAATGTTATGCGGCGTTGGAATTGTCATATTTATTGTTGATGACTTTTTTTGTCCGAACAAAGAAATATTGTATCCACTCCACATATTCCACATTTATTATTGATAACTTTTTTACCTTTTTTTGTTGTCCGAATGAAGAAATACTACTGACGACTTTTTTTGTGTTGAGCTGCATGCGGCTGGCGAGCCTCCATATGGACACCTCTAGTATATATCTTATCATAACGTTCTGTGCAAGTTCAACCGACGCACAGTGATTCCAAATCTATTTCTATTTTAAAAATATAATTATTTTATTAATAGATTTTATAACTTTACAAATTGTTATAAAATTTATATTTGAGTTTTTTCAGTTTACTATATTTTTGAATATAATAAAAAAATAATAATTAAGATCACAATGTCCGATGGACATATGTGGTGAAAACCAAGTCTTGCATTTTGCATGAGAATTTTAAAAACAAATGTATAAGTGTAAATATATATAAGACCGTAAATATGAAGAAATGGAGTTTTGTCGCGTTCTAATTAGCCCTATAAAATGGCCTAACCAGCCGAAACTAGTTGGGAAAAATAAAACTAAAAGCAGCATATTTTGTATAATATATTTATATAACCTATATTAACTATTTACAAACACAATATGCATAACTTGGTACATAAGAACTATTATCGTATGCATTGGCAGTTTTCTTTCGGTTAGATAGACGTCCTATATATGAAATTTACACAAACACATTTGAAAAATTGCAATTGTTGTTTTTCCTACATTATTTTTATTTGTTTTGTCGGAATAGGTTCGGACACTGATATGGCACAAACTGATAGTTCAAGGTATAGTGGATATTCAGGAGAAGCAGATACCAGGTAAAAGAACAATATAGTCTAGTTAGCAAATAATTAGTTTTATTAATTTTAGATTAGTTTTTGTGGGAACAGGCCGCTTACAAACACCTCAGCTATTAAAAGAAATGCCATTAGTAGACTCAATTAAAAGTGAATTCACTTCGCGACATAGTTTGGAATGGAAATTTTTATTTTTAGACCATAGAGCGCCACAAATTATAGGTTATTTACCATTCGAACTATTAGGAACATCAGGTTATGATTATTACCATACAGATGATCTAGAAAGAGTTGTTGGATGTCATGAAGCGCTTATGAAGAAAGGTGAAGGGACATCTTGTTATTATAGGTTTCTAACCAAAGGCCAACAATGGATTTGGTTACAAACACGATTTTACATTACATATCATCAGTGGAATAGCAAACCGGAATTTATTGTTTGCACCCATCGAGTTGTTAGGTAACAACATAATATTTATATTTGCAGACTGAATTATATATTTATATATTTTTAGTTACGTAGACGTAATGAAGCAAAGCCGAAAACAAGACGACACCGTAGAACTTTTGGCAGATTGTTCACCTGCTGATACTCCATCTATGCTATGGAGTATGAGAAATAAAGTAGGGCACGGACCTTCGTCGGATTGTACATCAATGTCTGCCGTTTCTCCAACTTCGAGGCATTCTTTTATGACTCAACATTCTGTGGCAAGTAATAACTATTCAATATAGCAACCTAATTAGAATATGATTTTATTTTAATCGCACTTAATTGAACAGTTTTGTTTTTTTTAAACATAATTAATTTAAAATAGTACACAATTAAGTAATTAAACATGAACAAATTATTTATGCATTATTAAATGTACAAGATACATTTTTAATAAAGAATTAATTAATTACAGATTATTAAAATAAGGTTTATTATGTATTCACATACAATTTAGTATTAAAAGAATAAAGTACAGACAGTTGTTTCAGTTCTACTAACTTTGTCATACAGCCACACAATGTATAACCATAGAACAAGTATAGATATTTACAGGTTTAACCATTGATTAATAATTCTATAAAGATATGCAACTGTACGTTAAAAATCGTACCAATGTGTGTGTGTCTCTTTCTATTGCACACAGCAAGACCTCAATCGCATTCCTTCTCTCAAGACACCACTAACAATTCGTTGTCGCTGCATACCAACACAGAAAAATAAAGTCGTTTTGTGGCACTAGGGTTTATGAGTATAAGGTATATGATAAAGATCTGTGCGGCCAGATCTCGGGAGTCGAAGCGAAATGGTCGTAGAGTTGTACTATAAACGAAATCGTATTAATATTTTTTTGCATTGTTATAAACATGATTTCTTTTTGCTTCGTCAACAGCTAATTATTTCAAATTTTAAAAATGGGGACGGACTTAACACAACACTTTAAAACTTAATACATAAATAAATGTCAATAAACTAGTATCACAGATAACAGATAAAAACTTAAATCTAATACATCGGACACCAGAGATGTACAATCCTCCGGTGTCATTAGAATGATTTATTATGAGATTGATTTATTTGATATTTATTTTATAAAGATTATTCATATTAATAATAAACAAAATTCCAAAAGATGGGTATATTTTTACAGTATATATTATGTTATAATAAAATACAAAAATTAAAAATTAAATAGACTGAAGTTTTGATATTAAATGCCATTGTCAAACTTAATAAATAATAGATAATTATATTATATTATAACATGTTTTTGTCTGGATGAACATTTTTAGTTAAAAGAAAAATAGCAAGCGGAAAGTTTATAAGATTAATTTGCACAAGTTCTCATCTAATTGATTTTATTAGATATATTAGCATTTGAAATTTTTAAATTTTCACATGACTTCGCATCCTAATGTTTTTATTAAAATTATTTATCCAAACAAAAAAAAGTTATAATTTAAATTATTTATTATTTATTAATATTGACAATTGCATTTAATGGCAAAACATGTCAGTCTTTTTTTATTATTATTATTTATTATTTATTTCGAAAATACGACCAGAGTACCTCGCATCAACATTAAAAAAAAACTAGGAAATAATAAAAAAATCTAAAGAACGAACTGTTCTTTCAATTATAAATTCTTGAAAATTTCATACATAAAAATTTTAATTTTGAAATTATACCTTAGTATGCAAGAACTTAAAATAAAGAAACAAACATTATTTTTTTGCAAAAATAATAGAAAAAATGAATGTTTTGTGGCGTTGGCATTCTCCAATAAGACAAAACTAAAACACAACAAAAAAATATTACTGAAAAATTGAATAATATGAAGAATAGAATAGAAATATTGTACTTAACAGATTTTAATAATTTTGAAAAACGCAAATGTCTTATTAAGTATGTAGAAATTTAGTTGAATGGAATTCTATAATACAGACGAGATTCATTTTATAGCAAGAGCTAAACTTTATTTCATTGTTACGGTTGATACATCTTAAACTAAATTATAACTTCATAAAACACAAGTGGCAAGTTTTCAAAATAACGTAATTGTACTGCAACAATTGTTTCATCCACATTGGCATCATCAGGCACAATGAATTACAAATTAACAAATAATGCATTGGACAAAATATTTCAAGTAAAAAACTAATTAGCAAAAAATAAAAATTGGAAATAAATACCATAGACGCAATAAACGCCATGGCAAAAAGAAACAACAAAAAAATTAAAACTTAGAAATAAATAATAAAATACATTGTAGAAAAATGCACAAAATTGGAAAAAAATGAGAAATAAACAAATAAAGGTAAATAAATTAAAAAATGCACAAAAATTAATATATAAACTCACAGTGCAAAAAGGACACACAAAAATATAACGGACAAATAAATGACAGAAATAGCAGCATTTCTATTAGTTGAATTCTTTTGAACTGATCATCGACCTCTAGGTCTTTCAGCCGTAAAAAAATTGCTTGCGATAAGTAGAGAAAAATATTATACAATAAGAATTACACAATCCATAATTTAAAAATAAAAATTACAAATAAATATTATAAATTGATAATAATGAGTAGTTTGTTAATACAAAATATAAAATTATAATATATCAACAACGATGAAATAACTCACATCTACCTGATGATTCTAATTTGTGGTAAAACAATTATTGTAGTAAAATTAAATTACTAAACTTACTTCATATATCTATATTTTTTTAAATCAAAATTTATATTGTGCGACTAACGACTAAACCTATTTCATATAAGAAATAGGGGTTTTTAATTAGAAATTTAAATAAAACTGACATCGTGGTTTCAGTTTCTATGATTAATACAATTAATGTACGCACACTTCATCATTGATAACATTCATTTTTATATATCTTATAATAATCAAATCCGCAAATGTACAATTATAAGATTAATACACCAAGCATTAGAGAAAACTCCACAATAATAAACGTGGGAACTAAAATCTATTAGAGAGAACCGGCGATACCCTCCGCTTCCTTGCTCCACTCACATACCACACATTCGCACACGGAACAAAAAATATCGGGAGGTGCGTTTGCTAAAAATTACGCGGTTTGAGACTTTGGCTCGGGCGGGGATTTCACTATATACCATCTATATGTCGGGCAGCCGGCCGATACGATATTGTGCTTATGAGTTGCATATCTTTATAGATTTATTAAACAATGGTTTAACCTTTGAATATTTATAAATAAAACTTTCATTCAAATGTACCCCATGGCAACGATAAATTGGAGTTGAAACGTGGTGCGACAGCTAGTGTGCCTAATCCAAACTATCTGATTTTAGTTCTGTGTATGTATTAGTTGAGCGGCATAACTATAACAACGACGTTGGTCAATCTCGGCCTAGCTCGCCGAGAAGTGCCAGACAGACGGGAATTGTTTGAGACAATAATAAAAATATCCAAGCGCTCAATAAACAAAACATTATTTCATTGTCGTATAATAATACGCTACTATACCTGTAACAGGTTTATTAAAAATTAATCTTATTAAGCCTGTAATAGATATACGCCCGCGCGCCGTTTCCCAAGATTCTGCACTTTGTCATGTTTTGTTCTGGAATATGGCTATGGTACTGTTATTTGGTAATATCAAATATAGGTTATGTTTATGTTTATTTAATGTTTTGAATAATATAGCAATGTAGTAAATATAGCAGATTATGCAGTATAATGATAATAATCTTTATTTATTATTTGTTTCATAATAATGACATTACATTCTTATAATACAGGAAGAAATATGTTTAGTTCAAGTTAAAACTTGATTTTCCGTCGAAATTAAAATTAAATGAATTGGTGGAACTGGACAACATTGCAGTTATGTGTTAAGGGCCCGCTCTATACATGTTACGATAATTTGTACTGCAAATCATATAGAAAATCGTATGGCTTGCAGTATTGTAGCGAACGCTCAATCAAACCGGGGGATGGATTAAACATATTTTTAAGAAATAGTCTTGTGGTGTTGTTAATTGATGAAGATGATAAACAAAAACCAATGAAAAGGAAAAAAATAAATGTTAACTCACCACTACATATTCCACTGACGTACGTTTATACGATGTTTTATGATGTGATTTAAATAGGTACTGCAAAGCATCCAACTTACGCACTTATGTTAACACTTGTGGCTTATCATTGGTTTTGTTCTGTGTGTGGTACAAAACTTTGTAACGTGTTTAGGACCGTTTACTGTATTTTCTTATACGGTTATTAAGAAAATTATTATTAATGGGTAATAATCTAAAGAAAAGATGCCAAAATAGTCATTTTGGAGTAGGCCAACTAAGTGACAAAATATTGTGAATTTTTAATTATACCATCCAAAATATAATGAAACAAAATATTTAATTAAAATGAATAATATGATATTTAATTTGATATTGCTTTTTTATATATTATTAATATAAATGGTTTTTCATTATGAGCGACGCATTTTGTTTTTGACATTTCTCGAACAGGAGTGGTGTTGGTTCCGCAATTCTGTCACATTTTTGAAACATCAGTATATGCCATTTAATTATGCAGAGATACACGGTTCAACAACGTTTGCAAATTAT
>JARJEC010139600.1:0-15940 GCA_030264575.1 Tachinus sp. AB-2021 | reverse complement strand
TTTAGCAGCAAAACACATTAAAAATGAATAATATTATTTACATTTTATATTTACCCATAATATTGAATAATTTCTATTATCTTGTATACACATAATACATCAAAGGTTTAAATAATTCATATAAACATGCAATTTTTACATCTGTAAACATTCTGTTTGTATGGAACCTAATTAAATAAAAATATGTGTATGTTAAATACTTATAGCATATACAAAATTTCTTAACATATTCACAAATTAAAGAAAAATGATCACTATATGCCGTTTGTCCACCAGCAAGTTTTGTTTTTGCAACCGGTGTTTTGCAAATCGACATTGCAAATCGCCATTGCAAATACTTTTCTACCACCGGCCATTTTTTTTAATGTGAATAGAGTAGAATCAAATAGAATTTATTGTAACATATCCTTACGGACAGTATTTAGTTAATATTTACAATTAAATTCTACATAATACATAATGATATAAAATATACAATATACAGGTACATGCTCTGTACTTAAGACTGGATTATTTTAAATTTGAGAGAAAAATAGACAATAGTTCAGTCAGCTAGGCCCTTTCTGGCCGTTGCAACGCAGATTGCCGACCACCATATATCTTAAGTTGTAAAATTTTATAATTATCACAAAACTTTGTTGAATAGCTTCTTGCCCACGAAAATAATTGAGTGATGTAATGAGGTTAGGTTGGAAGTTGGTAAGCAAATGCTGTTTACGTTTATTGTACGGTAGTTGTGTCCATTATTAGTAGATGGAATGAAAGTTCTGTTTTTCAAGATGTTTATAATTACATCTAGGATGTGCTGCAAATACAGCTTTATTATTTTGTTTTGAATAAAACATTTGTTACGGGGTTGATGATACGATAGTGTGTATTGATAACTCTCTTCAGTAAAATGAAGAGTGGTTTTATGTGTATGTTACTAGTATCTTCCTAAGTCTATAGCATCAAAGACCGTATATTAGCATTGATTCAAATTGTGAATGATATACGCATATAGCTGTTTGATGTCCAATGTTTTTGTTGCATGTTTTTATAGCAAATATATAATGCGAAAAATATTTACCAAATAAATAATCAATGTGGTTTTATCAGTTTGGATTTGATGAATGAATAATTTTCTCTGGTACCAACTCTATACTGTTAATGTTAATGTTCATATTTTCCATAAGATAAAATATAAGTTTTAAATGTTTTAACATTTAAGTAAAGTTTATTTGATATAATAAACCAATGATTTAGCTTTTATTAGTCTTTTCTATTTATCCATGTCAGTAGCATTCTAGGATAAGCAGATGTCATCTCAAAATTAGGTTAATTCTTTCTTTAAATCTAATTTAGTAATGTCATTGATAAACATAAGAAAAAGTAAGGGTCCAAGTACTGACCCCGTGGTACCCTCCTCTTGTTTTCAAGTAGCTTTGACTTACAGTTGTTTAAACTGTTCTAACTTTTTAAGCATTTTGTTGTCGGCGCAGAACGCAGAATAGAATAGCCAATTTATGTTGCATATTTTTCTGTTTTTAACTAAAGTTTCAATAACTTTTGACACAGATAGTAATGCAATTTCAGAAAAAGATAGTAATACGATTTTCAGAAATCACCACTTTATGAATAGAGACAATTTTTGCTAATTTTAGAAATGATGGAAGAATACCGGTTGCAACTGATTCATTGATAACATCGGTAAACGAAGTTGTTCTACTATTAGGTAAGTTTTTTTGTGATTATTGCACTAATGTCGACATCTCTCAGCGATTTTCTATCTAGTCAATCAAGTGCTTCTATTTCTGATTTGATTTCATGTAGATCAGTTTCACAGTAGAAAGAATGCATTTGCATAGAACAATCAATATTAAAAATTACTTGACCAAATTTTTAGGTTAGATCGGCTGCTACATCGCAGAAATGAATATATAGCTTATTTGTCATAAATGTGGGATTATTGTGAAATGTGTTATTTGATTCTAATAATATTTCGTTTGTATCTATATTTTTCTACCACATTTGGTAATACTTTTAATGATCTTCCATGTCTCAGGTTGGTCTTGGGAATGGCTAATTCATTTGTGGTGGCATTGTTTGGTTAATATCTGAATCAAACTTATTAATATGATTTTATAATTATTGAACTAATCTTTAACATCTGAGTTTTGTGATATTTGTATATATAATGTAGAGAACGTTTATTTGATAGTGAAATATAAACACCTCTTGTAATCCAGAAACTCTGTCTTGCTTTTTTAATCAAATATCTTCGTAGTGGTAAAGTTATATTTGTAATATTATAAATTATAGTCCAAATCTTTCCCAACGAAATTTATCAAATTGAAATTGGCACATTCTTCCATAAACTTAATTAAGTTAAGGGTTTTAAATTTACGACGAATTTATATTTTTGGAAACAACAATTTTTTTAGTAGTAAAAAACTGCTAATCATACCTTAGTGATCCGAAAGACTAAATTATATTGTTTTTGCTGATGAACATTTTATGTTTGAGCAGATGTAATCGATGGTTGAATTGGAGAAATTATTGGAATAGCGAGTTGGGAAATTAATATGCAATTGTAAATTAAAACTCTTCAAGAAGTCGCATGTGTGTAACAAAACTAAAAAAACTTCAACAAATATTCACACATCTCAAACATACTGCATTAATTTGATTCACATTTCAATTTATAATGTAAGTGATTAATAAACATTTATTTTAAAAAAATGTGTCTATAATATAATGTTGGTGTGTGATTCAAGTATTCTAACATTTATTTAAATCGTGTTAAATTCATATAAATTATGTATGATTTGAAAATGATTATTTATATGACAATACTTAATTTTGCATTTACAAAATGTATACATACACTGTTTTTCTCAAGCAACTCGAGAAACAAACAACTTCTAGCTAAAGTTAACTGATAATAATAATAAAGCATTTAGATATTTACAAGTATAAATAATATAATAGTTATTTTTAAAGTTTATATTAATAGTTTTATATTTAGTTTTTCGATTTTTATAAAATGATATTAATTGATATAAACAAAAATGCCACAATATAAAGATACAAGAAACGCAAGCGTTGATACTTTAGTCAATAACACGTCACCACTCTAATGAATGAGTTTCATTTAGTCATGTTTGTTAATTGAATGTGACCTGCCTCAAATATAAAAATAGATTATGTAAACGTGTTTTACTAATTGCGTTTGGTTAATTATAGTAATTTTACATAATGCAATATAATATAGAAAGATTAACAAATATTTAAAAAAAAACTATGAAAAATGAAATTTTATTTCTTTTGTCTTAACTTTTATTAGATTTATAAGATGATATATATAATAATAGTTCATGTTAGTGCGAACACATGATTTCTATTCTTAAATAATTTGTTATCTTGCCCCAGCAATCATCATTGTTCAAATCAGCAATTTTCTCCCTAATTCACATATTGTCTAGACAATAACCTTTAAAATTTCACCATTATAATAACGAATGTATTAATTTTCTTGAATAAATGTAAAGTAGCGACATAACTTAGTTGTGAACGAACATTAGTTACGATCGTTCCATTATCATTTCAAAGCCTGGGTATTTCAAGGAGAATAATTGTGTAGGCATACATATTTATAATTATCACGCAAAAGTCCAAATTGATAATAAATTTTCGAATGTAATGTAAAATCATATAAATGTGTCAGTGTTAATTAATTAATTAATTATTTGTACAAAAATCCTGAAAATATTTTATATGGTTACGCTTGATTAATAAATTCCCTTTAACGAAATCAATTACTTTTTAATTTTATTATTCAAATAATATATTTTTCTATTAAATTTGTTCATATATTTAAATTTTTTATATTTTAAATAAAATTGTGTCAATGTTAACTATGCTCTTCATTGGGAATAATTTGAACATTGAATGGTTTGATGATTTTGTAAGCTTTGAGTTTAAAGGACATGATTTGCGATACTTGCTGAGTGATATTGTTTGTGGTCTTTTTGGTTTTTAGTAACTTCTCTTTTATATTATATTACAAGTTTCCTTAAATTCTTGCTTGTTCTTTTTCTAATATATCGCAACCATTTTAGGAAGCCTGCATATTTAATTTAGAATAGTTGGTTTATTTGTATGTCTCTTTGTATAGAGACATTGGTTTTCTTAACAATCCAAGAGACTTTTGAAGTTGACGTAAGCTCATTTTTATGTTTTTTACTAGTTCGTACACATCTCACGTGATATTATGCAGTTTCCCATTAGATTGTTATTTTTGTTGTGTGTTTAGATATGCGTATCTATTCATTCATCTTCTGTCTTTGTGCTTTGTAATTATACTTATTTGTAATATACAATCTGTCATCCAATTTTGGTATCTATATATACATAAATTATCGTCCACATGATTTTTTTAATCTAATAAGGCCAGGCCACCATGACCAAAAATATGAGTATTACGCTGACAATGTTGATCATATAGGTATATACCATACCCATAACATACCATACCCTCCCAATTTTAATTTTAATTGTTTGTATTGAACAATTCTTATTGCGTGAGCCCTCCGTAACATTCTTTTTTGTTGGCGAAAGGTCTCGGGATCAGGATGTATACGGGATGGAGGGAATAAAACAAGGTCACACAGAACAACTTGGTCTTTCCCCGTAACACTTCTATATATATATATATATATATATATATATATATATATATATATATATATATATGAACAATATTAAACCATATGAGGGAATAAAAATTAATATAACGTAACTTACAATTTGTTTATATTTACTCATGCGCATAACAACCATATGCAGTTTTATTTATTTCTATACTAAGGCTTGGTTTACATGGGAAGAGTAATTAGGCGAGTAGAATAGCCAGTTACCAATTGTGATCTTTGGGCGTTTACATAATACGCTAGTAGTAAGTACAGCAGTCATTGCACAACAACGACTACACATTTGTAAACTCTACTTCCTAGAAGAGTAGAAGCTGTGATGAGGATAGTAGAGTAAGGCCCACTTTACTGCAAGTGGTATAATATATGCTACCAGGTACTAGCTACTCTACTCGCTATTCTACTCGCTACTTTAGTTTACTGAATGTTTTTCTTAAATTGTACGATTAGAGTTATTTTACTTGTTACTCTACTTGCCCTATTACTCTACCTGTGTAAACCTTGCTTAAACATCTTGATTACGGGATGTCAGTGATTATCAAAGAAATGTCTTTGGTTGATATAAGATTACGACATTACATGGGATTAGGAATTTATAATAGTTAGTTAGTAGCTAACTGTGCTTGGGCTTCATTTATTGTACGAAGATTGTAAATAATTAATTAGAGCCTAAGCTGAAATTAGAATATTATAATTATTAAATAATTACTACGCCATTACTCCATTTGAAATAAATGTTTTAAAAAATTTACCTCGGAAGCGAATCGAACATAACCTTTAGATTTCATGTCCACTGTATGTGTATGTGTATGTGTAAGCATGTCATGTAATGGATGTTTTTGAACATTGACTTTGACGTGGTGATTGTAGAACAAAAACCAATGCCAAATGAGAAACCTTCGTAGCTCAATTGGTAGAGCAGTGGACAAAAGAATTTATAAACATTATTTTGTTTAAAACAAATGTAATTCTAAAATTATTGTACTTTCCTAAACAATGAAAACTGGCGCACATAATCCCAATATACAAACCACATCAAACCCCAATGGGGATCATCATACTGACCCATATCTCTGCCAGCATCTTTTAGCAAAATAACCGAAAGAGTTGTCATGGTTATAATTCACAGACACGAAGCCAGACTTAAATTGACAATTAACGAACAATTTGGATTTAGACACGGACATGGGACAGTTCAACAAATAATTAGAATTTTGAACGACATATCGATTAGCTTCAACATGGACAAAATAACGGCCATGGTTTTGTTGGACATTAAAAAAGCTTTTGAAAGGGTCTGAATGATGGGATTACTACACAAAAGAAAAGAATTGGTGCGTAGGTCCCGCAAGGATCCATCCTCGCTTCAAAGCTTTTCAACATATACCTAAACGACATACCCAAATTTGAAAACACAAACGGCCCTCTATACAGATGACACTGCAATCTACTCAAGCTCTTTTTAAGTCATCGTCGCCTAAAAGCATAATCAAATCCATCTAAACATGCTACAAAAATATTTCGTAAAATGGAAACTCAAAATTAACGCTGACAAATCCTAAAGAATAATTTTCTCTAAAAAATTTACAAACATTAAAACATTTACACAAACAAAAATGATCAACGACATAATTCCACTCAAAAAACATGTCAAGTATTTAGAGGTAACCCTAGATTTCAGACTTAATTTTCATTATCAACAGTAAAGCAATCAAGTGCATATACTCACACTTATTCAAATTTATGCATTTCTTACCGCATCAAACGCTACCTATTTTTATGGAGGATTGATTTAAGGTAATGTGCGACCTTGTCGTAGGTTGCAGACTTTAAATCAATCAATCGAATCTGAGATATCAAAATTTTAAAGTAAAATGTTATACTCGCGAGTTGATCTTGGAAGTTATCCGGGTTCTGTGGTCTGAAATGTAAATAGAACTGTTGTGTATTTGTAAATAGTTAGTTTTATGTTTTTGTTTAGGTTATCTTAGTTAAATATCGTATAGTTAAGTTAGTCGTTATTTGTAAATAGTTAGTTTAAGCTTACATTCCTTAAACAGGAGGCAATCGTCCTTGGTGACCAACTTCCTATAATTTTGTTAAAATTTTTTTGGAAAGAATAATAAATATCAAAATCTTAATAGTAAATTATTGTATTCATAATTGGAATAGTTATATAAGTTCCAAGGAACAGGAAATAACTCCTACATGATATTAATCGCTTTTTTTATAATTTATTCATAATTAATAAAATCTTTAAATTGGAAAAAAATGGAGTGGACATGAAATCCAAAGGTTATGGGTTCGATCCTCATCCGTGGTGAATTTTTTAAAACATTTATTTCAAATGGAGCAATGGCGTAGTAATTATTTAATAATTATAATATTCTAATTTCATTTATTGTGTTTATTTTTTGATGAAACGCACAATAATTTGCACAAAATGTGAAGACAAAATTTGTAAATTGTAGAGTTGCGTTAGTTATAGAACCAAATTACTCTGTTAGATTAAATGTAAATTTTAGATAAAATACTAAAGGTCTTTAAATATAAGAAACCAAATTAAAGTTATTTTTAGTTATAAGTTAGTTATAGAGTGTCTTCGTAAAATAATGTATAAATTCGGTAAAAAATTTGGTACATAATTTTCCTAGGATACGCCGATTTATTTCAATAAAATCCGACTTTTAGAAATAGTTTTCAAATTTTTTATGTTTATTATTTCTTTGGTTAAGATACGATCTATCTATGTATATTGATGTAAAAGCTAAGGTACGGTTTTTGAAAATGTCAATACATTTTTTTTAGCAGTATTGAACCTTTATTAAACAACCTGGAATTTAAATTACGCCCGCTAGTAACAAATAAATAAAATTATTTTAAGGCTCCAAGTCAAGTGAAGTTTTAAAATTCTAATTGATTATAATGAATATATTAAATTGAGCAAACATTAGGTTTGTTGCTTGATAATCCCATAGTTGTAACAAATAATTTAATAACTAAATAAATCATAAAGGTGTCTTCTAAAGTCATTACCGGACTGAGTATTAAGATTTTCTATTCTTACGCATATATAAGCAAGGAAATGTCGCAGAAACAACGTTTTCGCGGAAAATTAAATAACATTACATATCCAGTTTTGTCAACAAGCATTACTGTTTGATATATTAACAGATTATTTTATTATATTTTATTCAAATCGGATGACAAATAATATAGAAGCACACTCACTTTTCTTTTTGATACACGAACGCATAACAATGCTTAAATTTTTACAATTTTTATTTACATACTTTGCATATTTTATGTGTACACTGTACAATATAATAATAAAAAAATGTACTATAACTTTTTTATTTTGAGTTTTTCATTATCATTTGCCATATGATTTGGTATACATTTGTTGGTACAATTTACTAAAGTTTCCGCCCCAAAGTGCTATGTGATACAGTTTGATAGATAATAACTTTTGATACTAAACAAATTCGACACTCATCGGCCACCTACATACTAACAATATGCCAATTTGAAAGTATATCAATAAAATCTATTACAGAATGAACATTTTAAACGGTCTTGCAGACTCCAATGGAAATTTAATAGAAAATTTTGTTGAGATCAAATGTTTAATTTTGGTGTGTGGAGACAGATTTCTTTAAAACTTTAGCGCTAAGTGTCGAATTTTTATTTTTCATATTGATTATTTAAAAATGTAAATGAATAAAGTTGAAATTAAAAAAATGTAACTATTACATAATTACCACGCCATTACTAAATGTAGAAATAAATTCCAAAAATTTACCTACTTCGGTGGCACAATTGGCAGCGTTAGACATGTAAAATAGAATAGAATTTATTAAGTGCTGGTGATCAAAATTGATATACACACATCGAAAGTTAAAAATTAAAATTAGGACAATTTTGGATTAAAAATATCACAGTCAAGATATAACATAAGTACACAAATAAATGAGTAAATACAGGACTAGACAAAATACTACATAATATCAATGGCTATATATTATGCAGATCCATGTAATCCTTTATGGAGTAAAATTGATTTTTTGTGAAAAATAATTTCAAGTTTGATTTAAACTTAGATCTTTGTTCTTCGCTTTTAATATGTTTTGGAAGCTTGTTAGATACTTTAATACTAAGATAGTGCGGACTTTTTTCGTGTAAAGTAGTTCTTTGATGTGGTAGGCTAAGCGCATTTCCTTGAAGTGTCTGCATACCCGGGTTTATGTAATTTTTCTTTTAATTTCCAGCATTATCAAATACATGTAATCTAAGGGATGTGGGCTTGAGTCCTACCCAAGGTGATTTTTTTTAATTACAAAATTGGATTTTCATCTTTAAAACATTCTAAATGTATCTAAAAAGTAAACGTCCCAATTCTTTTCTTTAATAGTAAGAATAAAAACATTTTATTTGATCATACAAAAATATAATTGAATTTTTAAATTAGAATATAATCATCTTCTAATCTTTAAAAACTGGTATAAAATATATAGATGGGCTGCTCCTTGTCCCGGCCATAATATTAATCTTTATTAAAATTCAATTTATACTATGTGTAAAAATGAAAAAATAATTTTGTGTTGTTTGAGAAAGATTAAATATAAAATTTAATTCCATTAATTATATCTGAATATAATAAATCTCTTTCTTTTAGAAACTTATTAATTTTATTTTCATATTGATTATTATTATGTTGGCTGCAGTTGCAACCTTATTATAGTTAATATTTCATTCTCATTAAACTGGATTTTTGTTATATATTTATTGGAATTTTCCAGTTTATTATTCCGTGTTGTGTTCATTGATTTTAACGAGTCTGTATGCAATAAATGAAATTTTACACTGTTTTTATTACTCCATTAGCGGGTGATTTATCCTTTGTAGTTTTTCCAAATTGCAGCTAATTGTTTTATCCCGCTTGGTGATAATTAAATCTGAATTGTAGCTTTGTCATTATCAATTTTCATCGTTTAATTGAACTCGATTATTTTCTGTGGTATTTTGTAAACCTCTAATAATATGATACCGTCAATGGAATTTATATCTCATATCTGACTTTAATCATTATTCTCATGTACCGTATCGTTGAAATGTGAAAAATTTAGCAAACAGAGATTGATAATAATAAACTCTTTGTTTTCTAATAGATTGCTTATGATGTTTAATAAATCAACTTTAATTGATATGCAATGCACAATTATTATTAACAGAATTGTCAAAACGGAAAGCACCGTGGAAGTGTTGGCAGTAATATGACTAATATCAAAACATCAATCAGGCGATCCAATAAATTGCAGCAAGTAATCAAGTTTCCAAATATCTTGCAACGTCAACTACCTAACCTAAACTGATAAATAATACCATATTTTGTCTTTGCAATATCCACCCAACAGAGTGGATTATAATCCAAATGTTCCTTTTTTTGCTTTTGAGGCAAAAATAAAATATTAAACGCAGCAGCAAATTTGATTTATTGATTTGGCATTTTTGCCACAAACATGTTTTTCCACTATATTACACCAATACTGCAGAGAATTACATGCAATATATTTTTTAGAGAAAGCTGGTTAGCCTTACTTTGCCAATAAGCATTTCAATTCTCCAATAAGTATAGCAATTTAATTGCTTGTATATGTGACGGTTTAAGACTTTAGTTATAGTATCCGTTAACCGGTTGACTACTACTGTACTTCGTAAGTTATTAAAATACAGTAAATTTATTTTGCGAAGTTTCTCTCGGCAACATGCCGTTAATATACCAATAACAATTTTATTTACTTTTACTTACAATCAATATTTGCCATTAGGTTTTTTTGCTACAAACCTATAAATATCGTTCCGAGTAAAACTGCGTTAACTAAGCAAAATTTACTAATATCTTGAATGGTTTTAAACATTTTTCTTCAATTGTTCTCTTAATTAGCCAATATTGCGGTTTTATTACATTTGTTTATAACTTTTTTACAATTACACCACTGACAGAACAGACATAACAGAAAAGTTATATGTTCATTTTTATTGTGTTTATTTCAGTCATTTTTGAATTAATAAATAGAGGTTAACCACATTTGAGAATTTTGCCGACAATTCAGGAATTTTAGAATTAATTATTGGGTTGATATCCAAAGGAAGGTGTGCTTAATAAATTTTTCCTTAAGCTTATTAAGATTGCTTTCCAAGTAATGCCTGTTCGGAATTGATCTCTGGGCCTCAGGAATTACAGTCAACACACTAACCGCCATTTGAGTGGTAACACACATTATTGAAAATTGTTTTATGCTAGTTTTTCGCGCTTGACAAACTTCAAAGCCTCATTTTTAATAAATTATATTTAAAGGTATTAAATTATTGAGTTTTTAAATTCTTTTGTAGTAAAAAATAGTGCTTCATGTTTTCATAATCCACTATTATATTATGTAATTAATATATTCTGATATTTCGAAACTTTAGTTTTGATAGATACCTGGTTATATCTAAAGCTTTACACTATATCGTATAATTAATAATGTAATATAGTTTCTCACAGCCGTATTAATTACAGCATACTTATTTGCAGTAAGCAACCTTGTCATCATCCTAGTACATAGTTAACTATAAATAGCATCTAGATATTGATTCAAAATATCAAGTATGGAAAACTGACATCAAAAATTAATTAAGGAAAAGCATTTACTATGGGGGACAAACAAATCCCTAGGGAAATTTCTCATTATTTTAAACCATCAGCGTTTAGCATAGATGAATGCATTAATATTAAATTAACACCAATCCTATAAAAAACTATAATAAATCACAAATTTAAACGATTAAATAAATGCAATGTAATTAAGCTGTTAAAATTCTTTCAAGTATGTTTACAGGAGGTGATTCTAATTAAGCCTTGAAAATATTTGATTGCCAAGATGTAGATGTAATTAGATAAAAATGTAAAAGGTTAGTTGAGAGAGAAAATTATATTTGCTTGATATGAAAGTTCTTATAAAATTAAACCTGAAAAGAAAACTTTTTCAGACAATCCGCTTGATCTGCTTTGCAGAGCTTGATCTCTTAATTTTAAATACGAATTTAACAAACGATATTAAAAAATCACGTAGTAGTTTATTTTGAAAATTATCCAAAAATATTATTATATATTTATTTAATATACAATAAAATGACATTATAATTATACACAACATTTTGTGACGTAATTATTTTATGAAATTATTTTACTTACTGATAAAGCTGAATCAGCATGTAAAATGTAACGAACTAATTATTTCTTGTTAACGTCAGGTTTCGTGTAATCTCCGTAAAATCAGTTTTTTACCAGTCATAATCACATGCTCTCATCAAATATTTATAAAATGTGCTATATTCCTCACTGAGTTATTTGCATGTTTTCAGAAATTTACTTACCGTGTTTTTTATTCAAAGCAGATAGATCGTGTTACCCTGCTCTTTAAAACATCATAATAATAAAATTTGAATTAAACATTTCCTGTGTAAATTAATGTAGGAACGAAATAATTATTAAATGGGGTGTATTTTAAAAATTATGTTTATACAGGACATGTTTAAAAAGAAAAACGGAGACCATTTTCAGTAGTAGTGCAATATGGCATGTACATTTTAAATAGTTGGTATACAAATTTCTTCTCTGCATTACAAATTCCTATGCAGTACTACGATTAGTGTAATTGCAAACTTTGATTTTAGTAAGAAAATCTCCTTAGCTCTGATTTTAATAATATTGCCCATATGTAAAACATGCTATTTTTATAATTTTATTTAATCATTTTGTTCTATATATTTATTTATTTAATTTTTATAACATTTTTAATTCCATTTGCATTTGTTTTTATGACAATTTATAGTTATATTTCGTCTCGGTCATAATCATATATGTTTTTATCCGATGTTCGTATATTTTCATATACTGCATTTTGTATATTTTATTATTATTCAGTTATTTCACATCATTTTTTATTTTTTAATTTATTTTTTTTTTAAATAATTTTATACGTCTAACAATAGCATAAATACAGCCAATGACTAAAGAAAATAGAGCTAATTTTTACTTTCTATATATTATGAAATTTCTTTTAAAAAAGATAAATTTATGTTTATAATTTATATAGAATTAAAATTTGACATATTTTGAATTTTTTTAGTTATTTAAATTTTTTAAAAATGTATTCTTTAAAAAGTTTATTTACCAATTAATTTTTTGTAATTGTCTTAGATGTGTTTAGCAAAAGACTGATTTGATATTTAATATTAAGATCTTTAATAAAAGGCATAATATTTTACAGACACGCAACTTTTTATTGCTTTCTTTGTTATAAATTCAATACTATCATCGCATTCGTTACAATCGAGGAGAAATCTAAATGTGCCATTATTATTCATATCACGACTTTCAGATGTAGATGAAATTTAGCGAAGTTTTGGCAATAAAATTCCATAACTTGATCGCTGCCACCCCCTACATCAATTACTTTCTGCGAAATGATTTTTGAATCACTTGCGTTCGTCGTAATAAAAAATATTTCTAAATGTTTTTAAACTTTTGCTTTGATGTATAATAATATTAACAATGTATGATTATATAAATAAAATTTGTTATAAATATTTATAAGGAATAATAAACTCAATGTAAATTCTATCTATCAAATTCCTTTTAATGAATATATGTATTTTTTTGTATCGTCAAAAATGTGCTTTTAATTGACATCTCAAATAATATTTCAGCAATAAGTTTTTTTTTGTAATAGTATTATTCTCTTCTTGGATTCCTTATTCACACAATCTGATTCTCTTAAAACTTGGGGGTTAAAAGTTTCAATATGATGTTAGTGTGTTATCTCGCTTATAGTTTGAAAAATAAAGCTAACCTTTACATTCGTTCCAATGATGTGGCGCGGCACGGCATCAAAATCTGATCAGAATTTGCCTTCGCGTCACTCTTTTGGCGTGTTATCATGTTATCTGGTTAAATTAAAAAAACCCCTCATCTTAAGACATTTGTTACTTTGCAGATTCACCAAGTAGAATAAAAATATATTACTGCAAAATATGTTTCTTATGTACTACCGCCGAGGCGGTAATAAATGGAATTAAAAATGTTTATTGCCACGTTTAACACATATATCTCATAAAGTAAGCCGGATTTATAACTTGTGTTAACTTTATAAAGTTTTATCGCAATTAAACCATTTCTTTTAATGATACTTACATTGTAAAGTCAACATATTATTTAAATTTCAACGCTATTAATATTGTGCAACTTTGTTTACACAATAAAATGTTTTATTCAATTTACATTACGTTTAAGTATATAAATTTATATCAAAGTATCTTTATTTAAAGCGTATTTTAAAAATAAACTTTCCACACAATCACTTCATTACTTAAAGTGTTATATTGTTTCGACTTCCATACTTTTTGAAAATCTACTTATATAATAAACTTTATTTTATTTTTCCAATGTTTAGCAAGTTATAAAAAATTTATCAATTTTATATAACATTTAATCTAATAATCTTAATCTTTAATTTTATAAATAAAGTACCACGTAATAATGTAAAAACTATCCTAATGATTGCTTTAATGTTATCTTTAATTGCTTTCATTTTGCATACGTAACAACGTAGTTCTACTTAATTATTTATTGTATAAGTGTTTTAGATAGAATTTTAATTTTCTTAAGTAGATAAAATGCATTTTATTTACGCATGCAATACAACGTTTTATTTTTAATTTGCAATATTTGTGGAATCGGAATAATAAAAAAAGTAAAATAACACGTGGTTTGCTTTATCATAGTTACTGGTAACTATGTGTTGCAAAGATAACAATGGAATAAACTTACTTTATCCAACTAGTGGATATCTGGTCACCTTATAACGTTCTTACGTGTGGATAAAAATCCAATTATATGGTGATTGTGGATAAAAATGTATACATTCTAGATTAGCGGTTGTGCAATCTTTTTTTCCAACTGGCCAAACCAAATTGTGAAATGTGCGGCGGACCGCAAAGAAATCATGCATCAAAAGTTTGAAACAATTTATATAATTTATTAAAGCTAACAACGAGTCACATGCAGTTGATTGTGCTGATATTCTCAATTATTTTATGGGTATAGGCTATTTTCTTGTTTTATTCTTTCTAACGCTATAACGCCACCCTATCAGATAAGGGCGTATACAAGCTCACGGCTGCTCTTTAGTCGGCGCTGGGTATGAATCTTTATGATTGTGTTATTGCAATAAATAAGTACGCCTGGTAGCCAGTCAACACAATGATTAACTAGGAAGGGAATAATTTGGCCAACAAATTATATGATTAAATATCAAGTATATTGAAGTAATAATAAAAAATATGTATCACAATAAAAGTTATAGAATTTAAATTTTACAATAAAAATATTTCAATTCAAACCAGTTTATGCTTTGACGAAGTAAAAGAAAGAAAATTTATAGCGCCTAATCGAATTATGAAAAAGCAACGATCATTTTTCTCTCTTTTATTTCTTTTGTTTCGGTATTCTAATAGGATGTTTTACATCATTACTCAATTCACTAAATGACGAAACAATACACTACGCAACACATTAACTATTTCACTTTATTGTAACCTACGATACAAGCGTGAACAATGGAAGAGACTGAAACTATTCTTCTTCCAGCATCCACGCAAAACCCGCCAAGTCGACGGTCTCAAGACCGATTTCTTGCTTTGCCGACTCTTCACTTCTTATAAAAACATATTTTTCTAGCGCACGCATTTTTGAATAAAATGCCGGAAATAAATAATAGTTTGAACAAATTACATTTTGAATTATTTTATTATCGAAATTAGAATATTATAATTTTTAAATAATTACAACGCCATTTACTATATATTTTGAAATAAATGTTTCAAAAATTCTGGGAATCTCGGATGGGGATCGAACCCATAATTTTTTTCTTTCATTTCCACTGCTCGACCAGTTGAACTACGGAGGTATCTCAATTGGCATTGGTTTTATGTTCGACAACCACATCAAAGTGAATTTTGGAAACATCCATTCATGATATGCTTACACATATACAGTTGTGTGTATGTCTAGACTATGCTAGCACAATACATACGAACATTTTCGCCGGCAACCAATATCATACAAATATTGTAAATAATAATATTTACAATTTACATTTTTAAATGGAACCTAAGTTGAAATTAGAATATTATAATTATTAAAT
>JARJEC010139545.1:0-10584 GCA_030264575.1 Tachinus sp. AB-2021 | reverse complement strand
TATATATATATATATATATATATATATGTATATACACACAGGGTGTCCAGAAAGTCCTGCCTGTGCCAAATATCTCGAGAAATAAACATCAGATCGCAAAAAGAAAAATGTTTTTTTATTGTTTTCAAAAAATCTATCCAATGATACTAAATTTGATTTTTCTCCCTCACCCCTAGGGGGTCAGATTAGAATCTTAAATAAGAACCTTCATGTTTTATTGCAGGTTTAGATTCTACAAAGAAAAATAAATTAGCAACTTTTGTACTTGACACTTTTCTAATTTTTGTTTTTGCGATCTGATGTGTATTTCTCG
Organism: Tachinus sp. AB-2021; assembly: GCA_030264575.1. Lineage (NCBI taxonomy): Eukaryota > Metazoa > Arthropoda > Insecta > Coleoptera > Staphylinidae > Tachinus > Tachinus sp. AB-2021. Next base: position 10,271 of record JARJEC010139545.1, on the reverse strand, counting down.
AGATATTTGACCCAAGGGAGACTTTCTATATATACATTTATAAAGTAGGCAAATAAATCCTAAATACAAACGCAAACAACATTGTGACCTCATATATTTTGCCTTGTTTTTTGTACCATTATGAATGATCCTTAGGAATGCTGTATTAAATTTTTGTTTGGAGGCCACTTCGACGGTATATATCACTAAAAAGGTTGAATTAGTTCCGCCGTTAACGAGCACTAGTTCCGCTAGGTGGTGGACTTGCATGATTAAGATTTAATGCAGTGCATCATTAAGTGACCTCCGTTTTTTGGCAACGTCGCGCAGTGCGGTTATTATCGAGAGATTGGAATATTAGAGTAGATATGAGCTGATTTGTTATGCGATCCTTTTCTAGCACACTACTATATAAACTTTCAATGTTAGAGCATTATACATGTTTTGTACATTTGTATAATAGTATAGATCATTTGAAGTGACATGTTAATGCATATTGCAAATAATATCCATCATATAATAAACAATAAAATTAATCATCATTACGTAATACTATTAATTCAGTAATTCTTCAATTCTTAAATGTAATCAAAAGGAAAATAAAACATATTCAGAAAAAATATTATCAAGTAAAAATATGTTTGCTAATTATAATAATATTTTAATAACATTAAAATTTAAATTTATAATATTATAAATAACTTTGAATTTAAATTTAGTTTTTAACTGAAGTATGTATCATATCAATGAATTTATATGTTTAAATTGACAAATATTATTATCATTTATCTTTTCATTATTTAAAATCTGTTAGTAATATATCTGCAAGTCTTTCAATGATAACCGGTACAATTTAAATTTATAAAAGTATTGTTTCTTTCGTAATTTTAAGTTATTATTTGAATCAAGTGAAACTAGTCTTCTTTACATGCCATATCCGTTACAAAGGTTGACAATCAACATTATATCTGTACTTTTGAGACTGAAAGGAATAGTTTAGTTATTAGAACGGTTTCCTATAATTTCATGTTTATTTTTATTTATAGAAAAAAAAAACAAAATTAAATAGATGGCGCTTTTGAGAGGTTAAAATGGGGAAATCAAACCCACCTGGTCAATGGCAGCCAGTGACAAGTAATTTGTTAGTTCGAATTGTGGATATAATAAGTTATATTACTATCACAACTAGGCTTATTAAAGAAGGAAAAACTGTTTTTAAGCCAGAGCACTGAACAAAATCATTGTTTATAAGTGATAAAACGTATTGTTTATGTTGTTGAGGTTATTTTAAAAACCACCATGACAGTGACAGTTCTCAATAACATTGATCATCTGTGTTTTGTTTTCCCCAATTAAATAGTTTAAAATTGAACACTAGAGGTCACTTTTCTGATTTTCTCCTATAGTGATACCATATGCGGCCTATTTTAACCAAGTATATTCAGATTTATGTCAAATGTAACATAAATTTGGACATTGTTCTAGAATTTTAAAATTGCAATTATGAATTGTCTTTTTTGAAAATTATTGAATACATGTAAACTCAAAATACGTGTGATTCGTATGAATAAAAAATCAAATGATCAAAATAATCTAAATTATCAATGGAGACTCAAATTACAAACCAATATTACTATTAAAAATGAAAAATGTACCCAATTTTTCAAGGAAATATAAATAAAACTCTGGTTTTGTATATTACCAATAATAAAATTTCCACAATTTTTCTCAAGTTTGCAGAGTAAAAATGATAATTAGTAAACAATTTTTATTGTTAAATAATTATCGTATATGACGGGATATCATTATTCAATAAATTCTCAATAAAAAATAAACAAATTCATGCAGATTCAATCTTGGTTTATTATTATTGATAATGAATGCATATAGAATTATTTTTGACATGACTCTGAAGGAATTGAGCATAATTGTTTCGTAATGGTGAATGGTACTAGTCAGCGGTAACGCGCTAACCATCCAAGTTCTGACCTACTCGTCAGACGTTGCCTAATTGTTTCAATAATTTGCAATCGGCACTGTATATGTTACTTTAGCCGTTAAATTTGCATAATATATCAAAAGTCTAAAAAATAAAACTTATAACAACTTAGTTGAAAATCAGACAGTATATCTTGTGGAAATTGAAAAAATATTAGTTTTTCCGAAATCGCATGTTACATGTCTTTCAAGGTAAGTAATTTGACAAAAATGAGTAGACCTCAAGTGTGTTTTTAATATTTATGCTTATATAACATAAAACCTTATCTTTGATACGAAAAATGTCATTTTTTACCTATTCAAAAACATCCTGTATAATATGTTTTGGACTAATTTTTCACTCAACTAATTTTATATTCTAATAAACTAAATTGTTTTCACTTTTAACATAATACGTGACGTGATATAAATAGCACGACTATTTTGTCATAACTCATTTTAAAACTACGGACTTGTACAAATGCGATACTTTAAACTTTAACACGTTATATAGTTTTCTACTAAGGCATCCTAAAATTATCATTTACTGCGTACAGTATTGGAATATACGTAAACCACGACTCGCATGCTTAATGTTTCCCTTCTTAAACTGAAGTGACGTCAGTATGGAAACAATTCAGACGAAAAGGGATAGATATAACGGCGCGTCGGCACATCATATAATACTAACAAGCGTTATATGATATTTCAAAATTACTAATATTAAAAAAGTGTCAAAATGACGTGTGACGACACAAACCTGATAAAATACTGTATGCGGTATAAATAATACATTTCAAATTAAGCCTCCTTGTGAGATACAGGTCAAAATGACTCGAGGGATATAAATTTGCTTAACTAATTTCAATGTTTGTTAAGTTTTTAAAATAAATACTTTTTAAATAAATTATTTAGTGGATAATTAGAAAATGTGACTTTATATTAAATAATATTCGTAAATATATAAAAATATTTTTTTTTAGGTTGGACAAAGCACGAAATAGACTTATTAATTAACAAATACAAAATATACATCGCAAAAAAACTATATCCTTCGCCAATTTTAATAGAAACATTATGTGAACAAAGTAGAATTGAAAGAATTGCGGCTATTAATTGCTAAATAATATCAGATCCAAACTGCAGCATCTATTTCAGAGAAATAAGATTTAAACAAAAATTTTTTTTATATTTATATATTTTGTGTTAATAATGAATTACGTAGCATTTGCATTATTTTTTATATTTTACTTCAAAATTGCTGTAGATGCAGATAGTAGTAACAATGAAATACACATTTTCTAGTGTTTTAACTATATTTATAAATTTATTTAATTTGATAATTAAAACAATAGTTTTATTTTTTTTAAAAGAATATTAAGCATTTATTTCTAACATTTATAATTTCTAGCAACATTAGTAGTTTTTTAAATTTTAAATTGGCAAACATGATTTTTTAAAAGTAATGTACATCACTGTTCTGACTGAAATATCTAATATGATAGTTCGATCAATGTAATAATAATATTATTTCATCGCATTATATAATTTAATAGCTCCAATTAAAACACCATTGGCCATCAAAAATATTGTTGCATTGCTAGTTAAGAATCTGTATATTTATATCATGAAATCAATATATTGCCAGATTTAATTTATTTTGCGAAAAGTGTACTATCAAGGCTATTTTGATAAGTAGATATATTATCAGTTTTTGAAATTTTGTCACAAAATAAATTTAGCTTCTTTGAATATTTTTAACAATTTTAACCGTTTATATAATAGGTTGATATTTTACCTAAGCTCAGAAATTGCGTTTACTGTACAAGTAGTGGTTTTAGTTTTGAACAATAAACTGTTCTCACATACTGCTACGTTTTAAAACGTAAACTATATTTATATAGTATATATAAACACATTACATTTCCTTATAAAAACGAAATTTTATGCAAAAACGTAAATTTTACATTGTTTATTTACGCAAATGTGTTAATTAATTATTTACTTATTTTAAAATAAATTATAAAATAATAAATTTAAGGCGCAACATGACATTTTCTGTTTGTTAAATTTAAGAAATATCAGTTATGTCATGTTGCCCCGTAAAAATATAATTTACGTTTTTATTACGAATTATTTACATAACGTTTTTACGTAAATTTTGTTAACATAAAATTGACGTAAGTTTTCCGTAAGAAGTAACTAAAGCAAACTTTAAAATACGGTGTGTTTGAATAGTACTTACTGTATTATAGTATCGTTTATTGTGAACAAAAAATTATGAACATATATGCATTGTGTCTAATTCTCAAAGATTACTGAGTTCTCGTAAAAACAATTTTATTATTTAATTTATAAAATTCGGATAAAATTAACATTGCATAAGTACAGTTTTATAGAATTTAAAAAAAGTCGCAATTCCAAGCTCAACACAGTTTGCTGTTGTCAACTAGTTTTTTATTGTATAAGTTTTAGATAGAATTTTATCTACGCAAGAATATTTAAACGCAAGAGCGAAGTTCGAGCGTTTCATTTTCTTAAGTGGATAAAGTGCATTTAAAACACGCATGCAATACAACGTTTTACACAATCATCACATTTAAGGAATCAAAATAATCCAAAAATTAAAAAATATTTGTCTTTGCAAAATATAACGTGGTGGGTATATCATAATTATTATAATATAAAGTTATTATATAAAACTAGTGAATAATAGGTCAGTTTATTCGTTTTCAAATGTGGATAAAAATCCAATTATAAAGTGATTGTGAATAAATGTTATTTATGGAGTACCTCAGCACACACCCTTATTTGTGCAACGCTAACCATAAGGGAACCACTTAGGTTATTACAAGTGTTTACTTTTTATCGATAAATGTTATTTTGACTTATAATTTAATGCAAATGGCTATTAAATTCCAAAACTTTGGTGGCCAATTGATAAAACCGCCGAAGCTGAACGAACGTTTTCCTGGCCGTCATTCTGACCCTCGTGGCAAAGGAATGTTCTCTAATAATATTGAAAATTATTCTACATAAACACCAAATAACTTGCTCCGGTTAGACGTTCTGGCAATATAAAAGGTCGAATCAAGTTCTTCTTCAACAATCAAATTGCACGTTCAGAATAAAATTATGATAAATTAGTTGCAACTACTTTAAAAACCACTATTTTCTTAGATGTTCCAGTGAAAGCTTTTGGATCTGGGATCACTTGGGTAGAAAACCGTCTTTCATATTCTTTGCAGATAACACTCTTGCCACTACCCCAGCCAGAGTCACGTTTTGGAATGGCAAAATTTATAAATATTTGATATATTAAATCATAATATATTTATTTATATCGATACATTAGATATAGGTACTTATTGGGAAAAATGAAAATTCTGTTGCTACCCAGACAGCAAAGTGACGTCATATTTATGTCATTTTTGGTGTTATTCGTGAATGTAACTTCAGATAACCAATAGATGACGTTTAATAGACGTCATTTTTATTCGAACAAATGACGTCTTATTTTCGACGTCGTATTTTTTGTTGTATCATTTTTAAAACGTCATATTTCCAACTTCATGTTCAGATACGATTCACGTCAAATTACTACATGCAACGCACCTTAACTTACGCAAACGCTACCACACAATCACGATCTACACGTTTTATGAATCTAACCTCACTCATTGGGTATAGCGTTGAGTTTGAGGATGGTGATAATAGCACTACTGCTATCGTTATATCACTAGTTATCGGAACAAATAAGTTAAGATGAAATAACTTTTGATAATCAGTGAAAGTCTTAAGTGAAATTAGTTAAAAAAAAGATGTAGGCCTGTATATTTGTCATTATGCAGCAGCAAATTAATTCATTAATGTCATCTAATGTAGTGTTTATAATTAAAGGTAATTAATTATAAACCTTTTATAGGTTGAAAGTATTGATAAGAGTATCAGATGTTACGTCCTTTTAGATATTATAATGGGTAGTGGGCTGGGAATAGGAGAATCGGTTGTTTATTGTTTATAAAATTACATTTATTTTAACGTACGTTTCGGAGTTCTTCTACCTGTCAGCACTGAGAAAGAAGGCAGTACTCCAAAATGTACGCTAATATAATTGAAATTTTTTAAATAACGTCTTTGGTCCCTGAGATAGTTTTGTCTTTTAGTCGTCAAGTTTTAAGTAATAATGACCAAAAATGACTTGAATATGCGTCATATTCACGTCATTTTCACATCCAGCAATGACGCGTCGTCTTTGCTGGATGTGAAACCTTAATTATTTTGTTTGGTAATAGTATTTGTAATTTTTTTTCCAATATATTTTGAAATATATCAATAATAGATAGAATATAGATGTATATCACATTTTTTTTACTAAAAAATCAATATATTCAATATTACAATATATCGTTACCATCCCTATACGCATGCCATATTTTCTTCTTTGTGATATTTTTGATTCTACGTCATATGTCCAATATATGACGTCATTTTTTAAGTTATATTTACTACGTCATATTGACTTACTTTTTATGTATTACGCGACCTCTAATGTTATTATCTTGTGCAGTGACGTGTGCACATCGACAATCAATTGTTTCAACCTTCATAAGAGCTCATCATTGCATCTTAGTGATCATTTGTTTATTTTTTTTCTATATTATTTTTTTGTTTAATTTGTTGTTATTGCATATTTTTTATTCAATAAGTTGTATAATATATTTATTTTTTTTTATTTTTTGATTATTCTATTTAATTTATTATTTTCATTTATGTTTATTTTTGTTTGTGTTTTAATTTTATCGGCTTTATTTTTAGTATAAATTGGTAATTTGTAATTTCGTTTATTTTGGGGTTTATGGTTCTCCCATTGTTTGTTAGATTTGTTGTTTATTTATTTAATATTATTATTTCTTCTTTGTTATTTTTGTGTATTTTATACTCTTTGGTTTTCTATTTATTATAAATTTTGTTGACTGTTTATTATTAACTCATTAAATTTAACTTAACATATGCTTCTACTGAGTCAACAGACATATAATTATATAAATAATATACAAGTGTCTGTGGTGCACACATTTTGAGCTTTGGTTGTAACCAACACCAGCCTGCAGGACTAGCTGCAATATTGTTTTACTCTATTATTTTTTATCTTGTAAATTTTTGAGTTTATTACTTTGTTTATTGATCTACTTTATTAATTTTTACTTTCAGACAAATTAACTATTAACAATTTAATAATAACAAGATATTTTATTGAAAAAAATGATAAAATTTCAATTTACTGCTGTAATTCAGAGTATCGTTGCGGCACGTTCTCGTCAATCAACCCCCCACTATGTCTCATTATTGAGTATCGCACGTCTATCAATCATCACTCCTTTGAATTGGTCAGTACGGAAGTGCGTGAGGTGTAGTGTTCACACTATAATAAGCAATGTTTAGTGTATTTTAAAGGCCCTTAACAACGTTATATGGCGAATTCCTGTTATAAAGCTATTTCGGCAACGTTAGCGTGAGTTTAACATATTTTATTCGTGTTGTATTTGAACTTGTTTGGTGGCAGGTACCACATTTAAAGGTGTAGAATTGATAATCTACTGCAACCACAGAATATAAATATAAACTAGATTGTGTCACTAATAAGTCAAACTAATTAATTGTTAGAAACTAACGTTAAAAATGAATTCATTGAAACCGACATATGAATATTAAGATTTATAATTAAGAACTGCATTAATATAAATATATTAGTTAAAATAATGAATTAATAAGTATTAATTAAAATTGCAATGTTTCAACATTTTGCAAAATATTGATATTTGTTGATATTTTTAGTTTTTGAATAATGTTTGTATTTAAAGTTTCTGTGATAATCTATGTATAGTTAATTCTGTGGAAATGATCCGCAAATAACTTAATTTAGATGAATTTTCTTCAGTAGTTTCCAGAAAATCATACGGATATTCGTATTTATAAAGTACACATTGTGATTGGTAATTACGAAAGAATATTTGCAGTTACTATTATCATTGTTTGTGATGGATATATTTTCACTGTTTGGTAAGTTATTTTACTAAATCAATTTAATCCATAATGTACTTTGAAACTACTTCCTAAATTGTATTATTACTTGTAGTAAAACAACTTTTAACGCCTTCAAAATAATTGTATTGCTGAACTTTACCTATAACACGTTAACAATCTGTATAACCATTAACATTCACGAAGGTAGAAAATTATAATTATTTTAAAGGTATTATTTAACAATAACAAAAACGTTATAAATAACAAATATTAATCAGTTTATAACAAAAAAGTAATTGTGGAACAAATTTTATCAGTACAAAACAAATTCAAAGTCATTCTTAAATTGAATAGTATTCAACGTACATAAATTATTTTTTAAGAAAATAAATCGATTTGAACCATTATTAAATAAAATTCTATTCATGTTTCATATATTATTGAATAGATTTGGCTGTGCTTTGATTAAATTTTGTATTAGAAATATGAAGGTAAATGGAACAATTTCATTTCAATTTAATAATATTAAGTGAATATAATACATATATTTCATATTAATCTTATTTTACAAACTAGTCAGCAACTGCTTAAAACAATATTTTAATTATGTCATTGACAATATTAAAATATACAATAGTAATTAAATTATTTGGAGATTACTTATTTTGCATTTCATATTTCACATTTCGTAATAAGCGTCTTTCTACATTTTGCAGTACATTATAGTATTACTTAACAAAAAAAATAACCCCTTTGCATATATTGTATAGATTCATCAACATTTTCTAAATTTCCAAAAAGTATATGAAAGATTCAGTTCCGACCGGGTCTGATTTTTCTAGATATAGAAAAGTAATAAAAGTGCGAATATTGCAAATAATAATTATTTACAATTTAATTTTTTAAATGGAGTCTAAGTTGAAATCTGAATATTTTAAATAATTACTACGCCATTACTCCATTTTAAATTACCCAAAGGTTGCGGGTTCGATCCAAGGTGAATTTTTGAAACATTTATTTCAAAATAGAGTAATGGCGTAATTATGTAATAATTATAATATTCTGATTTATAATAAAAGAAAAAAACAACCATTTTATATAATATAAAATAATAATAAATAAAATTTAATATTAATAAAATAATACTTGTTGTTTAAACACAAACAATAAAAAAAGACAAAGAAAGTAGATTATTGTAAAAATATTTTTCTCTATGAGGCCAGTTTTTTTGCTGACCACGCTGGATACTGTTTCTGATAAAAAAAAATGTTGATAGAAATTAAAATTTTGTTTTATTTTGATTCCACCAAACAAACAAATGGATTCAACTTTAAAATACTTTTGACACACTAATTTTCTTTGAAATCTAATTACTCGTGTATGTAATCTGCAGGTCTCACTCCTATAAGCGAATAAATTTCGCATTCTATTAATTTACGGTGGGTACGGTGTCAGACTCGATTCCGGTTAGGTTTTGACTCTTATTTTTTGTGTTACATTTGGTATCCGGTAACGGCCAAAAAGTAGATTCTGCAGCATAACTAATTTTGCATTATTATTGCAACAAAATTTTATTAGTCGATCTAGGAAGTGATCATCAACAGACTCTCCAAACTCCTCTCCGTCGCAATTACGCGGATATAGTATAAAGGAGTACAGTACTAAATGTTACCGTGCGGGATCATGTAAGCGGCACATCGTTTGAAAAGTGATTTGATATTTTGTTAATAAATGGTACTATAGGAACTGCTGTACAACAGCGGTTGGTAGATTTTCCAGGTTATGAGCTACTTCTAATTATTTTCTGTGAGCATGGCTGTCCACTGTGATTTTTTTGGTAACGAGGAAATGAATGAATTGTGTACTTTTCTTCTTTTTCCCATAATTGTTGATATGACCTTTTTTGTGAACCGAATAAATGGTGTATGTTTCCCATAATTATTGCAATGACCTTTTTTTTGTTTGGACCGACAAATAAATTAATTCTTCAATTTCGATTTCAATATCTTTAATTTTTTGTGGAAGTACAACAAATTCTTATGCTGTCACCTCAAAATGTTTTGGCGGTCCACCAGTCGATCGCGATCGACTTAATGCTCACCTCCTTCCATTTGTTATAATGTGTACAACAACGCACTGTGTTTTAATCATCTCGACCGGATTTATATCAAAACAGAACCAACTGGCTGGTCGGGACGTCAAAAAAGAAGATACAACTCAACCACGTTATAATTTCAAAAATATTTATCAATATTTATCGCATTTTACAAACATTTTACATTTCTTTT